>JALGXP010000270.1:0-46169 GCA_023333625.1 Bothriochloa decipiens | reverse complement strand
AGAGGAAGAGAAGGGAAAGAAAAGAAGGAAGAAGAAGAAGAGGAAGAAGGGGGAGGAGGAGGAGAAGGAGGAGGTTCGCTGGCCGTCACCCCGCCATCTTCTCTGCATGGCATCCCTGTCAACACACTTGTCGTGACTAGGTATATCACCCTTCTCTGCTTGTCGGCTTTCGTGCCGCTTTAGTCATCGGCCTACGTGCCATTGTGATTATCGGCCTTCGTGCTGTTGTTTGTGGATGTCAGCCTTCGTGCCATTCTTTTTGCAGGTTATCGAAACCTCCCCATGTAGGGGAGGTTCTGTCGAAATTTTTAATAACTTATAGTTTATTTGCAGGACCCGTGGGTAACTTATAGTATTAATAACTAACCTATTGCCCTTATTTGCAGGACCCGTGGGAGGGACTCGGCCACCCTGATCGTCTTCGTCTCCACTGCCCCGCTAGCCTATCTCCACCACCACCCTAGGTATAAATCACGTCTCTTCCTTACCATTGTTGTACGTAGATCGCGTAGCCGAGTTAGGCGTCTCCCTTCTGAAAGGGATACACGGTCATTGGTATGCGGATCAGTGCATAACTGCGACGGTATCTCTTTCGGATTGTCCATATTTTTTGGATAGCCCGAGGATGCTTAGATGGGTTAGCTTCCATGTTCTGCTCCCGTCCGACTCGGAGTTTTGGCAGCACCCCCCGTTGTTCTCCGGATACACACTCTCCCCGCCGAGACGTGTATCGGGAGAACAGCGGGGAGGTGCTGCCAAAATTTCCTCTCGGACAGGAGTGGAGCATGAAAGCTAACCTCATCTATGAATCCTTAGGTGGGAATAGGACCTATCCTTCACCTATTAGATGGTAGGAACGCCTTGTAGATGCAAATGCTGGTTTTATTACCCGCTTACATTGGCGCATGACAGAGGATGGCTGACCATGAGTGGATGTACACGGGCTTCGCAAGTAAGACCTCCGAATGGGTTAGGGGGACCAATGCTTTACTGGAGCATGCATTTGGCCCAGCTGCTAAAGGGTCGAGTCGGATGCCGTATCCCTGCAGCAAGTGTAAGAACAAGAAAAAGAAACATAAGCGTGCCGTGGGAGTGTATATTCACAATAACAGATTCGTTCCAAACTATACCCGCTGGATCCACCATGGTGAACATCATCGTATTAGGGAGGAGGTGGTGAGACCCCTCCTCGAGGAGTATGATGCAGATGCCGGGATGGCAGACATGATGGCAGACTTTCATGATGCACGGTTCATTGAAGGAATGGAGGTGGAGGAAGATCCAGAGGAAACCACAAAGGCGTTCTACACCATGATGGAGGCGGCACAGAAGCCCCTTCATGAGAAGACAATGGTTTCGCAACTGGATGCCATTTCACACCTAATATCATTGAAGTCGCAACTGGGCATTAGTCGAGATGGCTTCGATCTCGTGTTGACAGTTGTTGGCAAACTGCTTCCGGATCCTCACACCCTGTCGAAGAACATGTACGAGTCACAGAGGCTCCTTTGTGCATTTAAGATGCCATATGAGGGGATCCAAGCTTATCCGAAGGGGTGCGTCCTGTTCAGGGGAGACCATGAGATAGCAACACACTGTCCAAAGTGCAAAGCCTCTAGGTTTGTGGAGGTAGAACATAGTGATGGCAAGAAGAAACACTCTAAGATCCCCGAGATGGTCATACGGCACCTTCCTTTTCTACAGAGGCTCCAACAGCTGTACATGACAGAGGAGTCCATGAAACAGATGATGTGACACAAGAATGGCAAAAGATACAGTGAAAAGATGGTACACCCAGCGGATGGTGATGCATGGAAGCACTTCAATGACATGAATCCTGGCAAGGCTATGGAGGCTCGGAATGTACGCATAGCACTGACAACAGATGGCTTCAACCCATTTGGAATGATGGGGGCCCCATACACTTGTTGGCCCGTGTTTGTGATCCTCCTCAATCTTCCTCCTAGCGTCATGTTTGAACCCAGGAACATGTTCTTGACACTGATAATACCTGGACACTCGGGCAATAATATGGGTGTATTCATGCAGCCAGTGTCGGATGAATTGCAACATGCTTGGGAAGAGGGGGTACTGACGTACGACCGAGCTACAAAGAGGAACTTCATAATGCATGTGTGGTACCAGTATTGAATGCATGACTTCCTGGCATATGGCTTATTCAACGCAGGATCTGTTCATAGGAAGTTCCCTTGCCCAACATGCAAGGCAGATGTGATGTTCACCTAGCTGGCCAAGGGTGGCAAGTATTCTTCTTTTGACAAACATCGGCAATTCCTGCCTCAGAACCATGAATTGAGACGAGATGAAAAGCACTTCATGAAAGGTGTTCAAGTCACTGACCCCATTCCTTAGGTTAAGAGCCCTGCCGATATCCTTGTCGAGATAGAGGCTCTCCAAATTGATAAAAAGAACGGTGGTTTTATTGGATATGGTAACGAGCACATGTGGACTCATATATCGGGCTTGACTAGGCTACCGTACTTCAAGGACCTTCTTCTTCCACACAACATCGATGTAATGCACATAGAAAAGAATGTCACCGAGGCACTCTGGGCAACACTCATGGACATTGGTAAGAAGTCAAAGGACAACGTTAAGGCTAGACTAGACATGGAAAGGATTTGTGATAGACCAAAGCTAGTGATGAAGACCCCTGCGCTAGGCAAGAAATGGAAAAAGGGCACGGCCGATTACATCCTGAAAAGGCCAGATAGGAAGGAAGTACTGTAGTGGATCAAGACGCTACAGTTCCCTGATGGGTATGCGACGAATATAAGTAGGGGAGTGAACTTAGAGACTATGAAAGTCTTAGGGATGAAGAGTCATGACTTCTACATATGGATTGAGCGGATCCTTCCTGCAATGACCCGGGGATACCTCCCTGAGCTAGTGTGGCGCGTCCTGGCAGAGTTGAGCTTTTTCTTCCACCAGCTTTGTGCCAAGGAGTTATCTCGGGATGTTTATCTTGACCTAGAGAAGGTTGCACCTCTGTTGCTTTGCAAGTTGGAGATGATATTTCCACCCAGCTTCTTCCTGTCGATGCAGCATCTAATTTTGCACCTACCGTGCGAGGCACGGTTGAGGGGGCCGTGCAGGCATATTGGTGCTATCCAATCGAGAGGTGTCTAAAGCTTCTTCAAAAAAGTGTAGAAATAGAGCCAAAATCTAGGCTTCCATGGCAGAGGCATTCATTCTGGAGGAGGTGTCGACCTTCACACAGACGTACTATACCGAGAAACTTCCAGCATGTACAATCCAACCCCTCGTTATAACGCTGATGAGAACTCATCGAACCTCAGTCTTTTCCAAGGGGATCTTGGAAGAGGAAGCGCAGGTACCAACAAGAAATTGACCCATGATGAGTGGCACACTATCATGAGGTACTTGTTGTTGAACCTTGATGAATGCATTCCTTATCAGAAGTAAGTTCTCAATGAGCTTGTTACTTACGCCGTCACTATCCTCCACCTATCAATCCAACCCCCTTGTCTCTTGTTTTTTCAGGAAATATATTAATGAGCACTGGAGAGGCAATAGGGCTCCTACCGAGCAAGAAGAAGACCATCTTCTTAGACATGGTGTGCCTGATTTTATTTCCTGGTTCTGTACAAAGGTACCATCCAAGTAACCTCATTTGGACTTTGAGATTCCACATTGCTCCTAGGAGCGAGTAATGTAACGATCTACCTGTCCTGACCTTGCAGGCCCAGTCGGATGCGTAAATGAGTGATGAATTGAAACAGGTGGGCGGTGGCTTCTCCTGTAGGGTCAAGTCATTCATCGTTTATGATGTGAATGGCTATCGCTTTCGCACAAGAAGCTACAAGGAGAGTCGGCCCAACCTAAAAACCACGTGCTGTGGAGTTCATACGCCCGGCACGGAAGAGAAGGATTATTACGGCATAGTCGAAGAGATATACGAGCTCAAATTTTTGGGTGCCAAAGATTTTAAGCCAGTGGTATTCAAATGCCATTGGTTCGATCCTGATGTCACGAAAAAAGACCTTAAGATTGGGCAGTCAAAATTTGATAGGATTCCATCTATAAAGGAGGTGATGTCTATATTGTGGCTAACCGAGATGCCACGCAAGTTTATTACCTCCCATGGGTGTGCCAAAAAGACGAGAAGCTTGCGGGTTAGAGCCTTGTGCACTTGGTATCGCCGCATGGTAAAGCTATCCCAAACGATGATGATTACAACTTTGACCCAAAGATAGATGAGTTCTGTCAACCTAAGGGGCTAGAAGGGAGTTTGGAGATAGACATTCTTTCACTGATGGGCATGGAAGTAGACAACGACATTGATGAGGACGAGGGTGATGAGGTGCAGGATGCTAAGGACTTACGAATCCTTGAGCGATGGCAGATGGTGTACGATGGAGTTGTTGAGGACGATGTAGATGATGATGACGATGGAGATGATGCTCGACACTTAAGAGAGCTCGACAATATTGATAGTGATGACGACAATAGTGATGACGACTACACGCCAGCCATATTGCCGTTCACGGAGATAATTTCTAATTCATGTAATACTATATTGTTATTATTATTACCTTGCACACTATGTTTCTTTACAAGTACTTGTCATTTATTTATGCTAACTATTTTAATCTTTGTCATTGCAGGCACTCGACAAAATGCCGGGCAGAAGGTGGCAGCGGCCGCAAAGAAAGGTCCACTCATAGTACCAGATCCGCAACGAGGAGCAGGCAATCACCGATGACGACGAGGTGGAGGAGGTTTTGGTGGAGCCGTGGACCAGTAGGGGGGATGCCCCCAGCAGACGTCGCACATCGATGAGGAGGCTGTAGTTCCAGGAGGCCCTGAAAAGGGGGATGACGACGACGATGACGACCGGTGACGGCGGCGGCGGTGACGGCAACGACGACAATGATGATGACGAGGGTGAGCCGACACCAGGTGAGACGGTGACACTAGGTGAGACAGCTTCATTAGGTTCGAGCAGGCCCTACCAGCGCGGGCCCTCATCGCTCCCTAACCCACGGCCGCTTAGTTCCCGCCGCCCGGTGATTTGACCAGTGGGTGAGACGTAAGTATCCATTGTTGATTTTATGTTCATATGACATGTTGAAAATCGAACTGCAGACTAACAATTGTTGTTAATGACTCGTGCAGTAGATGGACGTTTATGAGCGGAGGGAGCGGTTCACGCCATATCAATGGCATCCAGGGCCTGCTGATTAGGGAGTACTACCCTGGCTTGGTCACCCACAAGGGTGAGGTACAGGCGCCCATGAGGTGGGAGCACTTCTCCAGCATCACGGACTCCAACGGGGAAACCTTGGCGGCGAAGATCAAGAGGGAGTTCTGGGTGAGTCGTACCACATTTCTCAATACTACGCTTTGGTTGGATGTACTTGAAACAATGATGAGTTCTATGTGAGTTCTGTGTGCAGGACTTCTTCACGTGCGAGGAGGGGAGAGAGCAGCATGCGGCGGGAGTGCAGGAGGCGGTCTACAAAGATCGTCTCAAGGACCTGTACCACGAGGTGCATCTCCAGTGCGTCATCAGCTACTAAGCCGACGTGCTTGGCCAGGTGGTGAAGAAGCCGCAAGTCAGGGAGATGCTACTCCAGAGGGAGACTGACCTCACCGAGGCGCAATACATGTAGGTAATTAAGTAGGAAACATTCATTCTGACTTCTTCCATGAAATATTCAATTCATCTTCTGGCATGTCAAATACTTGATGTCATGCAGATGTGTCCGGAGTGGTGCAACAAGTACCGGGACTACTGGGCGGCCATTGTGCGTGAGTGGACCACGGACGCGGCGTACCAGAGGCGCAGAGAACATTAGGGTAGACGCTCGCGTTAGTGTACGACTTGGCGGACAGACCCGACGTGTACACTAACGCGAGCGTCTACCCTAAGCTCACCGAGTACACCTCCGCGGCTTGCCAGCGCCATGGGGAGACGTTCGACCCCGCCACCGACCCCCTAGACACAGACCTTTTGATGAGGTTGGGAGGAGGGAAGCAGCACGACCCGTACTGGATGGCCAACAGCGCCATCGAGTTGTCCTCTGTTCCCACACTGAGCTAGATTCGACGAGACGGGACCACGAGCTCCTCCGACATCCCCATAGCGCCTCGGCAGCCAAGCAACGCGCAGATGTTCTCGGCATTTCAGGTAAGTGCAGTTTTATTCGTCGTTCACTCGTTTCACACATGTACCTTGCCTTCACATACCATCAATCTTGCGGGTGTAATATTGCAGGCCCAGATCTCATAGTTGCAGGCGAACCAGGAGAACATGGCGGTGGACCATCAGCGGCAGCTGCCGGTTGTCACGCAGCACTACCAGCGTCAGATGCAGGACTTTGCCGCCTACTTCTGGGGCTTTCAGATCCCGGGAGTGCAGCAGGCCGAGCTCCCTGCCTCGATCTTTGCTCCACCACCTATTCCTGTGCCTACTCCTATAGCGACTCCGGTGAGTATATTGCCTGTTGCTTTAGCTTATGCGGTCATCTTGCAGGTACTAATGAGATCAATTGTCCTTTGTGTAGGAACTGTCGGCGGGTTCAAAACCGACTCCTCCAGGTGCCAGCCCTCCACTAGGCCCATCTCCACCGCACGGGTGGCCGGCTCACCCGACCTACCCGACTCAGGGCTTCACGTGGCCAGGTACCGCTCCTCCTCCACCGACGCGGCAGGGGCATTCCAGGCCCGCAAGCGGCCCTCTGCTTCCGCGGCCCTATTGGACATTCCAGGCGGTGCCGTAGTCAGGGTGGTCTCCATGGGAGCAAGGTGGGGGCTCTGGGGACGCCGGGACGAGCTAGGTACCTCTACTGCGCGCTTGTGGACTTGTATCGATGAACTTGTCGCTCTTTTGGACATGTTATGAACTTATATCGATGTAACAGATGAATTTGAGGACCTTTATGTATGAATTCATGTTGAGACGTCATGGTCCTGATGAAATAGATATTTATGTGATATTCTAGTCTATTATCGTGAATATATGTGAAATTGCATGTCTGGAATGGAAGAAAACAGAAAAAAACCAAAAATTTTTTCTAGCTTTGCCGAGTGCCAGCTCTCGGCAAAGCTGGGCATTTTTCCCAGCAGAGCCCAGCTTTGCCAAGTGCTGGCACGGCACTCGGCAAAGTGACCATACCTTTACCGAGAGCCGGCACTCGGCAAAGGATTTTTAAAAAAAGAAAATAAAAAATCTTTGCCGAGAGCCGGCACTCGGCAAAGGATTTTAAAAAAAATAAAAAATCTTTGCCGAGAGCCGGCACTCAGCAAAGGATTTTCAAAAAAAATAAAAAATCTTTGAAGAGCCGGCACTCAGAAAAGGATTTTTCAAAAAAAATAAAAAATCTTTGCCGAGAGTCGGCATTCGGCAAAGAATTTTTCAAAAAAAATAAAAAATCTTTGCCGAGTGCCTGCCACGTCACACTCGACAAAGGGTGCCGTCAGGTTGACGGCGCCCATTACCTTTACCGAGTGCTGGTGTGGCACTCGGCAAAGCCTTTGCCGAGTGCCTGCCAGGTGGCACTCGGCAAAGACTCCTTTGCCGACCAATTCTTTGCCGAGTGCGCTTTGCCGAGAGCCGCACTCGGCAAAACCTTTGCCGACGACAAAGGTGCATTTACCGAGTGCGGCCGGCACTCGGCAAAGGAGGCGGATCCAGTAGTGATTACTCTATTATGTGCTCCAGTGAAGTCGTAGTTTGCTTAGTTCCAAACTTGCCAATAAGTCCCATGTCCATATTTTATTATTAATTACCTAATGCTGGATGGAGATGATCGTGTGAAAACCGTTTAGCTTTGTCGGAAGATGGTAATCGAATACTTGTACACGACTTCTGTATGAAGTATAATTATGAGAGATCACCATTTTTAATTGGATGTAAGGATGCAGAACAAAAATCCGTATGAGATGTCTGTATTCGTATGGTGGAGAGACTTATGCCTCACATTTTCATTTTACATGATTTTTTGGTTCTGACAGTAGTAAAAGTGACTATAATATTATTTACCTCCTTTTGTTTTTTCTTGATTTTTTTCTGATTTTTTGAGACATTTTCTGAATTATTACCTGCATTTCAGAAGAAAACTGCAAGTGCAGTACGTGAGAAGCTTATAAAAAGGAATTAAACCATAATTTATTTTTTGATATATCTCTTGGATATGTGGATGGAGATGAATGGATTAGCTAGGTTGAATTTGCCACATGAATTAAACTTTCTATGTACTAGACTATGTCAAATAATTTTGTTCCTCTGATTTTTAATGCATTATACTCATGAAAATGTTGTCGTTGGTATTGACCTGTGGTGATTTCCTTGTATTATTCAAAAGTTCTATTTTTTTCGTTATTTTCTAGACGTACTATGGTTCTGCATACGCATGCTGTAGCTTGCAGCTGTAGTAGGTCTACGGTATCGTGCAGTTCAAAAGTTGCAATAGCAGCTGTATGCATCATCTCAACAGCAGCGAGCGGGTTAATCCGTAGAAAACCTGTTGCCAAACGGAAATATAGAAAACCTCCCACGACGAGGAAATCTCTCCTGGATAGAGGTGGAAATCAAATTTCCATAAAATTTAGCCACCTGTTGTCAAAGTAGCCCTGACTGTGGTTCGTGGCCCCGGATGTCTCTAGTACTCATGTGCTCCTGCGCTCGATCAGTTCCCAGCTGCACGAACACCTTGAGCGACACCTGTCCGCGAGGGGGCTCCGCAGAAGCAGAGCGTCGGTCCCCGAATTCCGCGCCGCAAGCCGCCTCATGAGCTACGCCCCCTGAAGGTGGGGATGCCGCCCGTGACGGTGTAGAAGACCGAGGTCTAGCCCTGGCTCCTAGTGGAGGCAGTTGTTGACACCCGATGCGCGGCAATGGTGTGGGTGTCGGCAAGCCTGCTACAGACGCATGGAGGGAGTCGTCGATAGACTCGCCCTCCTTGAAAGAGATCGTCTGGAACTACGTACATCGATCAGTCGTTCACGCAGCTCATGGACACGGTTTCACTGTCCTTGTTGACGGCGTCCCAATTAAAGCCCGCTCTCTCCCCTGGAGCTTCAGCAGCGACCGGTCGTCGTAGTTCGACTTCGACCTCATCAGCATCAGATAGTTCGTCGAACCACCGATCTCTCGGGTCACGTCATGAATGATGATGCCATCGCCACTCTTTGCACCATCACCACCCGCCTGCTTCTTTACCCGAGACTTGTGGGCCTCTCGTCACTACCCACTCGATCGCACAATCACCACGTCAGAAGATCGCGGGCGAGCTCTCTCTCTCTCTCGCTCGCTCGCACGGGAGCACGAAGATTAACACAAAACGCAGGAATTAAAATTGCTAAATAACTACCATGCACAACGTCTTTTATTTGAAACAAATAAGAGGATAGTACACAGCTTTGGCGTACCAACGGAGAAGAAGGTAGCGTAGGCGGCAAAGTCCAGGGCCATCCTTCTGTTCCTCTCTTCTTTCAAGTGAGACCGGCTGTCGTGTGTTGCTTTGTGCACTCAGCGTCTCAGCATCACATTGTGTCCTTTTATAATTGCTGGAAACCGGGGATGCTTAGGGTCCGGCCAGCAAATAACAAATGTGCTCTTGCGTGTTACTCTTGCCGTGACAAATGACACGAGCTCAATAGTATGGTGCAAAGATTTCTGGTGTGAGGAATTAAACCATTAATTCTAGAATGAGGTGGCGGATCATGATCGAGACGATTTCTCAAAATTTGATAACTTCATTTCTCACACAGTACGTCACACTACAGGACTGGTTAAATAAGGTGATCAAGGATCAACCAATTCTATTCTACAAACCATAAAAACTACGTAGAAAATACTGAACTAACCCCTGGTTACATAGCGCGCTGCTACTGGTTCTTTGAGTCATCACTACCGGAAACGGCGTCTTTACCGAGTGCGCCAGGCTTTGCCGAGTGGCAAACCTCGGACACTCAGCAAAGAAGTTCTTTGCCGAGTGCCGGACCCTGCACTCGACAAAGACCTCTTTGCCGAGCGTCTGGCACTCGACAACGATAAAGCACTCGCAAAGGAGCTCTTTTCCGAATGCCTGGCACTTGGCAAAGAGGGGGGGCACTCGGCAAAGGGGGCCTGGACAAAAGGCATCCGTGGCCGTCTCCTTTGCCGAGTGCCTTGCCGTTAGGCACTCGGCAAAGGAGCCACCATTGCCGAGTGCCAGGCACTCGGCAAAGGCTTGCCACGTGGCGGGCTTAGGGTCGGCCAGGGCGACAGCCTTTGCCGAGTGCCACGTGTTCCGGCACTCAGCAAAGGTCTCTTTGTCGAGTGCCACCGCTGGCACTCGGCAAACAATATTTTTTTGTTTTTTCTTCTCAATTTTTTCTGGGGCTTTGGTACAGTAAATACATCACAACTTCAAAAGTTGGGACAATTTTGACTTTTTTGCTCCATATTTCTTCAATTATTTTTGTTTCTTTGAATTTTTTCGATAACTCCAAATTTGAACTGTAGGTACATGAAATAATGCAATTTGGTCATTCAAAAAATAGTATTCATGATGTTCGGAGTATGTTGAGACCGTATCCAGGACCTCGCATAAAGTTACGACCATGTTGGTGTCGTAACATGATGAGTTACGTGCGGGAAAAGTGTTTTTAAATTATATAAAATCCAAAGGAAGTCTGAAAATGACGAAACATGTCGAGGTGTGTTGTCATTGCATGTGGAGGCTGTGGTAAAAAATTAAGAAAGTTTCGAGCAAGTTGTGACATCGGATGCCTAAAACCCAGGCATCTTCACATGTGAGCAATTTTGATCACATGTGGAGATATTTGTATTTTAGACATTCGGTGTCGCAAATTACTCCAAACATTCTTAAATTTTTATCATAGCCTCTACATGAGATAACATGACACCTTGACAAGTCTCGTAATTTTTGGACTTCGTTTGGATTTTATATAATTAAAAAACACTTCAACCAAAACTGGATGGTCATGTTTCGTGGACAAGGCGTTCAAACTTTTAGGTGAGTTTATAGACACGGCCTCAAAATACACTCTCCAACATCAATATCATTTTTTGAATGGCTATATTTTATTATTTCATACACCTGCAGTTCATATTTACTTTTTCGAGAAAAATGCAAGGAAACAAAATTAATTCAAGAAATATAGCAAAATATTTTAAAAAGGTCCCAAATTCAAACATGTGCTTAAATACAATATACCAGGGCTACAGAAAAATTTTGAATTCAAAATACAAAAAAAAATATTGTCGAGTGTCATGGCTGGCACTCGGCAAACATGCTCTTTGCCGAGTGCCTGGCACAAGCACTCGTCAAAGATTTTGCTTCGGCGAGTGCTAAGTCTCAGCCCTCGGCAAAGGCCTGAGCAGCAAAATGGCTCAGCCGGCCCATATCTCCCCCAACCCTAACACAACCCGACCCGCCCCCGTCGCCGCGTCCCTCCCCGCTGCCATGCGCTGCCCCGCCGCCGCGCGCACGCCCAGCTCCGCCGGGCCCCTGCCCCGCTGCCGCGCGCCTGCCCAGATCCGCCGCGCCCTTGCCTCACCACCGCGCGCCCGCCCAGTCGCCGTCCGCCCGCACATGCCCCGCCGCCGTGCACCCACGTACGCCCCACCGCCACGCACCCGCCGAGCCGCCCGCGCCTGCCGCCCCGGCCCGCCGCCGCTCGCTAGCGCGCCTCCCCGCGGCGCCCCCGACCGGCCCGGGCCACGCCTCTCTGCGGAGGCCGCACCTCCGACCCGCCCCGGCCTTGCTGCCCACCGCCGGCGGCAGAACTGAAGCCGTCGGCACGCTTTGCTGCAAGCAATACTTCAACAAAACAAGGTAGGTCTACCCCCTAATAAAGTTTTCGCTCGACGACCCTGTATCCAGACTCGATTAAAGCACGAAGAGTTTTTCTCTTACTTTGTCCGTGTCAACAAACAATTCAAAATACCTTGACTTTTTCAGAACAGGTCAGAGTCAAATAGAAATGATTCAAATCGGGAAGGACGCACCTCTAGTGTACCAGTTATCGTGCCTACGGTAAATGCTGGGCCCCCAAGCCACCGTCTGGCCATAAGGAGGAAGAGGAGGGAGGAAGGAGGAAGAAGAAGCGAGAGGAGGAGGAAGAAGAAGGAGAAGGGGAAAAGAAGAAGAAGGGAGAGGAGGAGGAAGAAGAAGGAGAAGGGGAAGAAGAAGAAGAAGGGAGGAGGAGGAGGAGAGGAAGGAGAAGGTAGGAGGAGGACCTCGGCCCGACGACATTCCACATCATCGAAGGTGTTTGTCCATGTCGTCGTCCTCGCCCATCGCTGTTCGTCCACGCCGTCATCCCTGTCCCTCGCCGGAGAAGAAGGTAAAGCCCCAGGGTTGTTGGCCATCGTGATGTTTATATCACTGATGACCTCCGTGTTAGAATTGTGGATGTGTGGGACATCGTGCCGTATATGTGTTCTTCGGCCATCGTGCTAGCTTTTTTCTTGCAGGTTCTGGAAACCACCCCATACAGGGGAGGTTCTGCCAAAATTTTCAACTTTTATAGTATTGTGTTTCTTCTTTTGCGGAGTAGTGACTATCGTAGGGGACCTCAGAGGACCTTGATCGTATGCCCCGACTCACCACTGCCCCGCTAGCCTATCTCCACCACCACCCTAGGTATAAATCACCTCTCTTCCTTACCGTTGTCGTACGTAGATCGCGTAACCGAGTTAGGCGTCTCCCGTCTGAAAGGGATACACGATTGTTGGTATGTGGATCAGTGCATATCTGCGACGGTATCTCTTTCAGATTGTCCATATTTTTTAGATAGCCCGAGGATGTGTACATGGGTTAGCTTCCGTGTTCTGCTCCTATCCAACTCTGAGTTTTGGTAGCACCCCTCATTGTTCTCCGGATACACACTCTCCCCACCAGGACGTCTATCGGGAGAACAACGGGGAGGTGCTGCCAAAATTTCATCTCGGACGAGAGCGGAGCATGGAAGCTAACCTCATCTATGAATCCTCGGGTAGGAATAGGACCTATCCTTCACCTATTAGATGGTAGGAACGCCTTGTAGATGCAAATGCTGGTTTTATTACCCGCTTACATTGGCGCATGACAGAGGATGGCTGACCATGAGTGGATGTACACGGGCTTCGCAAGTAAGACCTCTGAATAGGTTAGGGGGACCAATGCTTTCCTGGAGCATGCATTTGTCCTAGCTGCTACAGAGTCGAGTCGGATGCCGTGTCCCTGCAGCAAGTGTAAGAACAAGAAAAAGAAACAAAAGCGTGCCGTGGGAGTAGATATTCACAATAATGGATTTGCTCCAAACTATACCCGCTGGATCCACCATGGTGAACACCATCGTATTAGGGAGGAGGTGGTGAGACCCCTCCTCGAGGAGTATGATGCAGATGTCGGGATGGCAGACCTGATGGCAAACTTTCACGAAGCACGGTTCGTTGAAGGAATGGAGGTGGAGGATGATCCAGAGGAAACCGCAAAGGCATTCTACACCATGATGGAGGCGGCACAGAAGTCCCTTCATGAGAAGACAAAGATTTCGCAAATGGATGCCATTTCACACCTAATAGCGTTGAAGTCGCAACTGGGCATTAGTCGAGATGGCTTCGATCTCATGTTAACAGTTCTTAGCAAACTGCTTCCAGATCCTCACACCCTGTTGAAGAACACGTACAAGTCACAGAGACTCCTTCGTGCACTTAAGATGCCGTATGAGGGGATCCAAGCTTGTTCGAAGGGGTGCGTCCTATTCAGGGGAGACCACGAGGAAGCAACACACTGTCCAAAGTGCAAAGCCTCCAGAGGTAGAAGGCAGTGATGGCAAGAAGAAATAGTCTAAGATCCCTGAGATGGTCGTACAACACCTTCCTTTCCTACAGAGGATCAAACGGCTGTACATGACAGAAGAGTCTATGAAACAATTGACGTGGCACAAGAAAGGCAAAAGATACAGTCCTGACAAGATGGTACACCCAGCGGATGGTGAAGCATGGAAGCATTTCGATGACATGAATCCTGGCAAGGCTATGGAGGCTCAGAATGTACGCAGAGCGCTGGCAACAGATGGGTTCAACCCATTTGGAATGATGGCGGCCCCGTACACTTGTTGGCTCATGTTCATGATCCCCCTCAATCTACCCCTCGGCATCATCTTTGAACCCAGGAACGTGTTTTTGACGCTGATAATACCTGGATACCCGGGTAACAATATGGGTGTGTTCATGCAGCCAGGGTGGGATGAATTGCAACATGCTTGGAAAAAGGGGGTACTGATGTATGACCGAGCTACAAAGAAGAACTTCACAATGCATGTGTGGTACCAGTATTCAATGCATGACTTCCTAGAGTATGGCTTATTCAGCGCGTGGTCTGATCGCGGGACGTTCCCTTGCCCAACATGCAAGGTAGATGTGATGTTCACCTAGCTGGCCAAGGGTGGCAAGTATTCTTCTTTCGACAAACATCGTCAATTCCTGCCTGAGAACCATGAATTGAGACGAGATGAAAATCACTTCATGAAAGGTGTTCAAATCACTGACCCCATTCCTTAGGTTAAGACCCCTGCTGATGTCCTTGCCGAGATAGAGGCTCTCCAAATTGATGAAAAGAATGGTGGTTTTATTGGATATGGTGACGACCACATGTGGACTCATATATCAGGCTTGGCTAGGCTCCCTACTTCGAGCATCTTCTTCTTCCACACAACATCGATGTAATGCACACAGAAAAGAATATCGTCGAGGGACTCTGGGCAACACTCATGGACATTGGTAAGAAGTCAAAGGACAACGTTAAGGCTAGACTGGACATGGAAAAGATTTGTGATAGACCAAAGCTAGTGATGAAGACCCCTACGCCCAAAAAGAGATGGAAAAGGGCCCCGGCCGATTACATCCTGAAAAGGGGCGATAGGAAGGAAGTACTGTAGTGGATCAAGACGATACAGTTCCCTGATCGATATGTGGCGAATCTGAGTAGGGGAGTGAACTTATAGAATATGAAAGTCTTAGGGATGAAGAGTCATGACTTCTACATATGGATTCAGCGGATCCTTCCTGCGATGACTCAGGGATACCTCCCCGAGCCAATGTGGCATGTCCTGGCAGAGTTGAGCTTTTTCTTCCGCCAGCATTGTGCTAAGGAGTTATCTCGAGACGTTTGTGTTGACCTGGAGAAGGCCACACCTCTGTTGCTCTATAAATTAGAGTTGATATTTCCACCTGGCTTCTTCCTGCCGATGCAGCATCTGATTTTGCACCTACCGCAGAAGGCACGGTTGGGGGGGCCCGTGCAGGCCCGTTGGTGCTATCCAATCGAGAGGTGTCTAAAGCTTCTTCATATTAAGTGTAGGAATAAAGCCAAAATTGAGGCTTCTGTGGTAGAGGCATTCATTCTAGAGGAGGTGCTGACATTCACACAGGCATACTATACTAAGAAACTTCCTAGCGTGCATAATCTAACCCCTCGTTACAACACCGACGAGAACTCATCGAACCTCAACCTTTTCCAAGGGGATCTCAGAAGAGGAAGTGCAGGTATCAACAAGAAATTGACCCATGATGAGTGGTGCACTATCATGATCTACTTGTTGTTGAACCTTGATGAAGTGATTCCTTATCAGAAGTAAGTTCTCAATGAGCTTGTTACATACGCCATCACTATCCTCCTCCTATCGATCCGACCCCCTTGTTTTTTTAGGGAATATATTAATGAACACTGGAGAGGCAATAGGGCTCCTACCGAGCAAGAAGAAGACCATCTTCTCAGACATGGTGTGCCCAATTTCATTTCCTAGTTCTCTATAAAGGTACCATCCAACTAACCTCGTTCAGACTTTGAGATTCCACTTTGCTCCTAGGAGCGAGTAATGTAACGATCTACCTGTCCTAACCTTGCAGGCCCGCACGGATGCGGAAATGGGTGATGAATTGAAACAAGTGGTCGTGGCTTCTCCCATAGGGTCAAGTCATTCACCGTGTATGATGTGAATGGCTATCACTTTCGCACGAGAACCTATGAGGAGAGTCGGGCCAACCTACGAACCATGTGCAGCGGAGTTCGTACGCCCGGCACAGATCAGAAGAACTATTACGGCATAGTCGAAGAGATATATGAGCTCAAATTTAAGGGTGCCAAAGCTTTTAAGCCAGTGGTATTCAAATGCCATTGGTTCGATCTTGATGTCACGAAAAAAGACCTTAAGATTGGGCAAGTCAAAATTCAACAGGATTCCAACTATAAAGGAGACGATGTCTATATTGTGGCGAACCGACACACCATGCAATTTTATTACCTCCCATGGGCGTGCCAAAAAGATGAGAAGCTTGTGGGTTGGAGCCTTGTGCACTTGGTCTCGCCACACGATAAAGCGGCTGTCCCAAATGATGATGATTACAACTTTGACCCAAACGAAGATGAGTTCTATCAACCTGAGGTCTAGAAGGGAGTTTGGAGATAGACATTCTTTTGCTCATGGGCATGGAAGTAGACAACGACATCGATGAGGACGAGGGTGACGAGGTGCAGGATGTTGAGGACTTATGAATCCTTGAGCGATGGTAGATGGAGAGCGATGGAGTTGTTGAGGATGATGTAGATGATGATGATGATGGAGTTGTTGAGGACTTAACAGAGCTCGACAATATTGATAGTGATGACAACAATAGTGATGACAACTACACGCCAGCCATATTGCCATTCACGGAGATAATTTCTAATTCATGTAATACTATATTGTTATTATTATTACCTTGCAATTATGTTTCTTTACAAGTACTTGTCATCTATTTATTCTAACTGTTTTAATCTTTGTCATTACAGGCACTTGATAAAATGCCGGGTGAAAGGCGGCAGTGGCTGCAGTGACAGGTCCGCTCGCAATACCAGATCCGCAACGAGGAGCAGGCGACCGCCACCGGCGACGAGGAGGAGGAGCTGTTGGTGGAGCCATCGACTAGTAGGGGGGCCCAGCAGACGTCGCACGTCGACGAGGAGGCTGCAGTTCCAGGAGGCCCCGCAAGGGGGGACGACGACGACGATGATGCCGAGGACCAGTGATGGCGGCAGCGGCGGTGATGACGATGACGACGGTGACAGGGGCGAGCCGGCACCAGGCGAGATGGCTTCCTCAGCTTCGAGCAAGCCCTACCAGTGCGGGCCCTCATCACTCCCTGATCCACGGCCACTCCCTTCCCGCCGCCTGGTGATTCGATCCGTGGGTGCGATGTAAGTAACCATTGTTGATTTCACTAATTGTTCATATGATATGTTGAAAATCGAACTACAGACTAACAATTGCTGTTAATGACTCGTGCAGTAGCTTGACATTTGTGAGCGGAGGGAGCGGTTCACGCCATGTCAATGGCAGCTAGGGTCTACTGATTAGGGAGTACTACCCTAGCTTGGTCACCCAATAGGGTAAGGTACAGGTGCCCATGAAGTAGGAGCATTTCTCCGGCGTCCCAGTCCCCAACGGCGATACCCTTGCGGAGAAGATCAAGAGGGAGTTGTGGGTGAGTCTTTTCATCGCACCGCATTTCTCAATACTATGCATTCGTTGGACGTTCTTGAAACAATGAAATGATACATGATGTCTGTGTGCAGGGGAGAGAGCAGCATACGATGCGAGTGCAGGAGGTGGTCTACAAAGATCATCTTAAGGACCTGTACCACGAGGCGCATCTCCAATGCGTCATCACCTACTATGCCGACATGCTTGGCCAGGTGGTGAAGAAGCCACAAGTCAGGGAGATGATACTCTAGAGGAAAACTGACCTCACAAGGCACAGTACATGCAGGTAATTAAGTAGGAAACATTCATTCTGATTCCTTCCGTGAAACATTCAATTCATCTTGTGGCATGTCAAATACTTGATGCCATGTAGATGTGTCCGAGGTGGTGTGACAACTACAAGGACTACTGGGCGGCCATTGTGCGTGAGTGGACCACGGACGCATCGTACAAGAGGCGCAGAGAACTTCGGGAGCGCAGCCTGCAGATGCAAGGGGCACCACACCACCAAGGGAATCAGTCCCTCCCAGCGTTCATGGAAAGATGGGTATGCTTCTGTTGATCAATTAATTCTAGTGCTCAATTGTCATTACTTGTAACCATGTTTGTGTTTTCCTCGCAGACCCAGTCGCATGGTGGGCAGGTTGTCAACGAGTTCACGGGGTACGCCCTTGCTCACAAGGGAAAAGCGACGGCGGCGGACAACGTCTACGACCCGGCGGACGGGCCCGACGCGTACACCAACGCGAGTGTCTACCCTAAGTTCGCCGAGTACACCTTCACGGCTCGCCAGCGCCATGGGGAGACGTTCGACCCCACCATCGACCCCCTGGACACAGACCTTTTAAAGAGGTTGGAAGGAGGGAAGCAGCACGGGCGGTACTGGATGGCCAACAACACTATCGAGTCATCCTCTGTTCTCACACTGACCCAGATTTGATGAGATGGGACCAGGAGCTCCTTTGACATCCCCATAGCACCTTAGCAGCCGAGCAACGCGCAGATGTTCTTGACATTTCATGTAAGTGCAGTTTCATTCATCGTTCACTCATTTCACATATGTACCTTGCCTTCACATACCATCAACCTTGCGGGTGTAATATTGTAGGCCCAGATCACACAGTTGCAGATGAACCAGGAGAACATGTTGGTGGCCCATCAGCGGTAGCTGGCGGCTATCACGCAGCACTACTAGTGTCAGATGCAGGACTTTGCCACCTACTTCTGGGGCCTTCAGATCCCGGGAGTGCAGTAGCAAGAGCTCCCTGCCTCGATCTTCACTCCACCACCTTTTCCTGTGCCTGCTCATATAGCAAGTCCGGTGAGTATATTGCCTGTTGCATTAGCTTGTGCGGCCATCCTGCAGGTACTAATGAGATCACTTGTCCTTTGTGCAGGAACAGTCGACGGGTTCAAACCCGACTCCTCTAGGTGCCAACCCTCCACTGGGCCCTTCTTCACCGCATGGGTGGCTGGCTCACCCGACCTTCCTGACTCAGGGCTTCTTGTGGCCAGGTACCGTTCCTCCTCCACCGACGCAGCAGGGGCACTCCGGGCCTACAAGCGGCCCTCTGCGGGCGCCGCCTAATTGGACGTTCCAGGCGGCGCCGCAGCCAGGGTGGGTTTCGTGGGAGCAAGGTGGGGGCTCTGGGGCCACTGGGGACACCGGGTTGAGCTAGGTACCTCTACTGCCCGCTTATGGACTTGTATCGATGAACTTGTCGCTCTTTTAGACATGTTATGAATTTGTATCGATGTAACGAATGAATTTGAAGACCTTTATGTATGAATTCATGTTGAGACATCATTTGATGATGAAATATGATTTTTATATGATATTCTAGTCTATTGTCATGAATATATGTGAAATTGCATGTCTAGAATGCAAGAAAATAGAAAAAATAAAAAAAAATTCCCAGTTTTGCCGATTGTTTATTTTTTCCAGCAGAGCCCAGCTTTGCCGAGTGCTGGCGTGGCACTCGGCAAATAATTTTTTAAAAAAAATAATAAAAAATCTTTTTCGAGTGTCAGGCGTGGCACTCGGCAAATAATTTTTTTAAAAATAAGTAAAATAAAATATCTTTGCCGAGTGTCTGCCACGTCAGCACTCGGCAAAGGGTGCCGTCAGGTTGACGTCGCCCATTACCTTTGTCGAGTGCTGGCGTGGCACTCAGCAAAGCCTTTGCCGAGTGCCTGCCAGGTGGCACTCTGCAAAGACTCCTTTACCGACCAATTCTTTGCCGAGTGGGTTTTGCCGAGAACCGCACTCGTCAAAGCCTTTGTCGACCACAAAGGTTCCTTTGCTGAATGTGGCCGGCACTCGACAAAGGCGGCAGATCTAGTAGTGCACCCACAAGTCTCCATGGAAGGCGCCGCCATCTGAAACAAACGAGCAATGAATAAATCGCATGTTTACATGATGGTATTTTCTTTGGGACAAAATATTAGCCGAATAGGAAAAGGGAACCAATAATTTAAAGTACAATCATGCATGAACGATTGTAGTTATTGAACCTTTGCACAATGTACAAAGCATATTAGACCAAAGTAGATACACGTCTCCCATAATCAATTTAAAGTACAATCATATTAGTCCAAAGTAGATACACCTCTCCCACAGTCAATTTTTTCACCCCGCAAAGGAAAATGCCCTGCACCTTTGCACAATGTCCTCTTTGGTCAAGGAGGCAACCTGTTGTGCCGTCTTGAACTCATTCTCTAAAATCCTCCTGTTCCTCACCTTCGACAAGTTCCACACAATACATTCAGCATTCTTATTCTGGGTCTTGCTTGCTACATCTTCTCACCATTCAGCAATGCAGACAACATGAGATTTTCCCAAGATAACACTTAGCCCCAAACAGCCTTTGCAAAGGGGGAAAGCGTGAACGACTGTAATTTACAAAACAAAAGGTATTGTTGGCAGATCGTCCATGAAACATCTTCAATTTTCTGCAAAGGGAAAATACACAGAATGAAGGATATAATGATAGCCTAGGAGGTCAAATTATCAATTATCCGGTAACAGTTGATTACAAAGCCATACATTAAATAAAAGAATACAATAGAGGGGTTTACATAAATTATTACCCCGGCGGCGAGCGGCGTGGAGGCTCCCGTCGACTCGGCTGGCTTGAGCTACGGCTAAGGCTTTGCAGTGGCGAGGCGGAGGCGATGGCGGGGGTGCGGTAAGCTCCGGGAGTCTCGGCTCGCCGGCGCACCGGCGGTGTGGGACGGCGGTGCCGCGGCCACTGGGCACCACGGTGCTTCGGAGGAGGCTTGGGCAGCGGCTTTGGCATCATGGGATAGAGGCGGAGGCTGCTATAAGGTCGCGGCACGTTCGTGGCACTCCGGCTAGCTGGCGTGCTGTCTGCCGCGGTGGCGGGCGGTGAAGCGGCGATGGCGAGCGGTTGCAGCGCCCGGGAAGGGGCTTAGGCGCACGTGAGCGTGTCATGTGGTCTAGACGGAAGCTCCCATGGGACGCGGCTGCCTTGCAGGGGCGTGGCCGCAGCGGCGCTCTGGCGGCCAGATTCCGGGGAGACCGAGGGCAGCAAAGCAACGCGCCCTCACTGTGGTCTATGCTGGCTCCCGAAACCTTGCCAAAACGGCGTTCTTCATCACGACGGAGATGGTGGGGATCTAAAGAAGCAAAAGGTTGAATGGAGGGCGGGAACGCAGGACGTGAACCGGTGGCGGCCATGGCCAGGCATGCACGGTGACGGTGCTGGCGGCTCGCTGGTCGTGGTAGCAGCAGCTTGGGGACAAGAAAGTAGTGTAGGGTCACCGCGGTGGTCGAGCGGGGCCGCTAGGTTCTCCTCTGGCGAGCAGCAATAGCAGTGGCGCGTGACCTCTGTTCCAGCTCCGGTGTTCTCCTCCCCGCCTCCTTCTCCCCCTACCTCTCCAACTTCTCCTTGAACAGCAACGGGTGAGACAAGGTGGTTCAGGTATTGGTCAAAACGGCTGCGCGGGCATGGGGAAACCCTAACGGCCAAGGCGAGCTCCGTTTTATAGCAATGGCGAGCAACGGTGAATGGTGCAGAGGGGAGATGCCCATCGGGCGGCTGAGGCATGCGTGCGGCTAGGGTTAGGGCAATCCGGGCGCTCGCGGGCGGATGGGCGACGCGGATGGAGCGGTGCGGAGATGGACGGTGGAGGCGCACGGTGGCCATTTTTAGAACATGGAAGGTGGCAGGAAGACGGCCAAAATGGGAAGAGGAGGGATAAGACATGCGGGGCCTGTGCGGTAGTGGCTGTGGGGCGGCGCGCGGTGCTGGTGCCTCATGTTGGCCGGCTTGCCCACATGGGCCGTGGTGCATGAGGGCAGTCCGGGCGGTTGCTCGCGGGGGCGAGGCAGGCCGGCCTTGCTAGGCCATAGTGGCCAGCTGGGCCAGGCATGCGCGTGTGGGGTAGCAGGCCGGCTGGGCCACGGCTGTGCTGGGCTAGAGCGATAGGTTGGCCCAGCGTCGGGGAAAAGGAGCAGCAGCAGCTTGGGCTGGCTACTTGGGCTATGCTCTAGCAAGCCGGGAGGCAAAGGCACACACGGGCAGGGCAGGCCGCGTGGGCCAGCGCGCGAGCGGGGAGGTAGGCCGCGGCTACAGGCCTGGTTGGGCTACTAGCAGGACATCGTGGGCTACACGAGGGAGAGAGGCAGCAGGCCGGCTTGGAGAGCTCGTTGGGCTAGGCTGGTTGCCTGATTCTGCTTCTCCCCTTTCTCTAATTCCTTTTTTTATTTCTTCCCAAGCCCCTAATCAAACCAAGTTAGGATTTGTTAGTGCTAGTAGTTAGTGATCATGATACACATGTCATGGTAGGTCCTCTAGGGTCTCATGGGTATGCTAGTACCATTTCCAAGGTTAGTATGCATATATACACACATGTGATAAAAGGTTATTGATTTTATTAGCAATACATAAAATCAATTAAGAAGCAAATCAAACTCTTATAAATTAAAATGCAAATGCTCCAATTATCTTTGGTGCTACTTGTGCATCTATTGGGTGGTTTCCTACATGACACTCACCAAACATTGGATACTTAAGAAAAAATTTTGATAGTTGGTATTTTTAGTGTTTGGATTTTTAGGGTTGTTACAGTCCTACCCCCTTATGAGAATCTCATCCTCGAGATTAAAGGTGTAACTTGCTCCTCCAATGGGTAGGGGTAGAGCTCACTTTAGTTCTGACTCCTTCTCCAACGCATCTTCTCTTTTGGAGTGATTGCATGCTGAGCTTTGCGCATTGGCATGACGGTTCTTCTAGTCTCCTCAGTGGTGACAGGTCCAAGGATGTTGATCTCCTTCCTTCTTCTATCCCCACACCATGGGTGGGGTCTGCACCACCTTCCTTTCATGGCCTCAAACGATGATGTCTGAATACTTGCTTGGCATCTATTATTGAAGGGGAACCTAGCATGGACCAATTCTTTTCTAGTTTTTCCATATTAGAGATCTCATGCCCGAAGCATGTCCTTGAGGGTCTAATTCACCCTCTCTGCCTAACCAATGATCTGAAGGCGATAAGCGATGCGGTAGTCTGGTTGAGTCCCTATAGCATCATCTGGGGCTTTTCTACAACTTGGACGCACACTTAGGTCCATGATCCGATATTATGCTCCCAGTGGCTCCATGTAGCTTGAGAACGTTCCTATTAAACAGATATGCTAGCGGTCCATCTCTGGTGTCACTCTTGACTGCTAAGGGTGAGCTACTCTAGGTCAGGCGATCGATTATCGCTCGTATAGCACGTCCTTCGGCGTTCGAGGCTAACCTACGATGAAGTCCGTAGGCATGCCATCATGTTTCCATCCAGACACCTCAAATGGCTTGGCAGCCCTGCAGGTCTCTTGTGCTCAGCTTGATGCGTCTGCATATGCCACTCCCAGTAGCATGTCCTGCGTCATCTGCCTTCACACTCTTCCACTAGGATTCCTTTCTCAAAATTGCATACTTCCTGGTGCTCTCAGGGTAAATGCGAGAATTGAGCTCATGCCCTTTTGATAGGGTCTTATTGCGCGTGGCAAAGTCAGAAAGACTCTCAGATGCAGTTCTTGTACCCAAGAATGCTTTGTTTGTCCTTACTGACTCCTGGGCACTTGCTCTGCGTCACGAGCTCATGTATCTCCCAAATCCCTAGGCAATGGCATTGGGTTTCACAGATCCTATCCATGGGGATGTAGTGTACACGAAGCTCATTCAACAGGCCATGGGTATCACCTCCATCTGTAACTCATTAATGCCCTCTTGCAGCTCCTTGGGCAAGGTGGTGGTGAACAAAGCATGACAATGGCTTTTGCGGCTAAGAGCGTCAGCGACTGCATTGGCCTTCCCAGGGTGATAGAGAATCTCCATGTCATAGTCATTAATCAAGTCAAGCCAACGATGTTGTCTCATGTTTAGATTTTTCCTAGGTGAAAAAGTACTTCAGGCTCTTATGATCAGTGTAGATTTCACACTTGTTCCCAATCAGGTAGTGCCTCCAAATCTTCAATGCATGGTTCACAGCTGCAATCTCAAGATCATGGGTAGGGTAGCATTGTTAGTGCTCCTTAAGCTGATGGGGAGCATAGGCAATGACTTTCCATTTTTGCATAAGAACACAACTAAGCCCGTGGCGAGATGCATCGCAATAGACCACAAGGTTCTGGGGTTATCGGGCAAGGCAAGAACAGGCGTTGTGGTGAGCTTCTCTTTCAGGGTCTGGAAACTCTGTTTGCACTGGGGTGTCCATTCAAACTCCTTGGTCTTCTTTGGAAGGTTGATCCTAGGGCGAGCTGTCTGGAGAAGCTCTCAAAGAGTCAGTGGTACTAAACGGCCAACTCCAAGAAACCTCACGCATTAGTCGCATCTTGTGGTTGTTCTCCCTTCTCCATTGTCTTCATGTTGGATAGGTCAACAGCTTATTCTGATAGCGTCGAGTACATGGTCTAGGAGAATTGACCTATTCACGCCAGACTTTTACTTACTGAACTTGGTGTAGAGCTGATGCTTCTGTATCTTCTCCAATATCATCCTTAGATGTTGCTCACATCTAGTGACATGAGTTTCCTCTGGTATGTCTTCTTCATTGCTTCATCTAAGGTCAACTTGGTGAAGTACTTGGCATTATGTAGCCGATCTAGCAGGTCTCTATCCTTGGCAGGGATACTTGTTCCTGATAGCATGACATCTTGTTTTCTTATTTCACTTTTGGCGTAGAGGGTTGCATTCACCCAATTGGGCTTGCATCGATCCATGTGTTTGCTTGCAAAGATCTTTTCCAAACAATAAAGTATTGCTCATGCATTCTAGGATAGCCGGATGAGCTTAGCTACTGGGGTATCCTAGAGTAGCAGTCCTTATACCCTACTTCTCCATGGGTGGAGGCATCAAAAAGGACCAGAACTGAGGGGATCCTCATATGGCAGTGTGCAGGTGAAAATCTTATGCAGCTTGGTAGTAAGTGCATAAAAAGATGCAATACCAGATCAAAACAAAAATCAAAGCGTTAGCTCCAATTATATGCACACACCTTGTTCTAAGTTGGGGATGTCCTTAGCAGCGAGCGGCTCTTTGAGCATGGTGGTTCATGGCACTTGTGGTGGCCTCTTCCCTGTAGGGATTCATAGCTGGTGAGACATGGTCGATCTGTGGGCAGTTGGCAACACTGTGGCCCTGCTGGTCACATCCGTAACAAGTGGTAGCCATGTCACTTGCAGATGCGGGTGTGACAGACTTTCTTTTTGGACAGTCGACAGCCTTATGGCCCTTTTGGCCACATGTGAAGCAGGTTACTTCATCGAGGGTTGTGGTGACTCTTGCACTCTGATCTTCATCATTAGGGACGTCTTTAGTAGAACTGTGCATAAGCAGCTCGTGCATCAATGCGAACCTTCTTTGCTGAACCCTGGATCCTCTTGAAAGGAATCATGGCTGGTGATGCAATGTCAAATTTGGCACAGTCGATAACTCTATGGCCTGGTTGTCCGCATACAAAGTAAATGAGAGGAACACCACCTGTAGGTATGGGTGCGGCAGCTCTCTCTCTTGGATAGACATGGATCTTGTGACCAGGATGTCCACATCCATAGGAGAAGAAGGGCACCTTTATTGTAGGAGTGGTTGTAGCAACCTTCCATGTGTCAGAATGCTGAAGGGGGCAGCTCTTGAAGGTGCTGCTTGTAGGGAGATCATGCATACGCTGTCATTGCTGGACTGGGTTGTGATATGATTCCTCAAGGTGACGCTTCCTATGGATGAGGATGCCTGTCTCTGGATGGGTCTTCTCTGACCTCATTGCCTCATTCTTCGAGGGTGTGACAAGTCCTCCTTGCGATAGCAAGGTGGTGGGAACCTTCAATCCCCGGGTGAAGTAATAAACCTTGTCCTTCTCGGTGGCCACACTTTTAGGGTGCACATACCGCATCAGGAAAAAGAAGTGGGTAGCATACCTATGGACTGTATCTTTTCCCTACTTGTTGCCTCGAAACTCTTCTGTCAGAGTCTCTTATGCTTCTGCTGGCACATGGCGCTCATAGAAGGCCTTAATAAACTCTTCCCATGAGATGTTGGCATGGTCTTGGTGAGCTGTGCGAAATCCATTCCACCATGCTTGGGTGTTACCCCTAAAGTGGTGGGCTATGATCCTGACCTAATTCTTCTTGGTGCAGATTGTTGATTTTAGCCTCTCAGTCATGTCGTGCAGCCAATCTATGGCGGCGATAGGGTCATCGTTGGAGCCGTCAAAGGTAGGCAACTTCATCAGGAGTGCACTTGCCAGTTTCTGCTTACATTCTTCTATCAAGGTTCCCAGGAGGAAAATCTGCTGAGCCATCACCCTAACCAAAGGTGGTGGGGGTGGTGGAGAACGCTCCTCAACACAGGTCCTGACGGTTGGCAAAATGATGAGCTGAAGTTCTTCTTGCTCTGGGTTGAATCCAATGGGAGTCCTGTGCTCCATGCAACTATGATTTCCACCGCGTCCATGGCCAATGGAAAACCCTGGGAATGGTGCGGGGTGACTCAGATGAGCTAAACGGCGGGCAGACATCCTGCTTCAAGATTACTAGACTTAAGGGAACATGTGCAAGTGATGTGTTATTAACAGCTTAGCTCAACAATTAAGCATATTTAAATGATTTAAAATATTTTCATCTATCCAGCACTCATTCAAAGAAGTATAAAGATCTATAAGAAGCGATAAGATCCAATCATCCATTACATCGAGTTGTTACACAACGATGTCTTTAGTAGCTATACTAGAAGACTCACGGGAGTTTCCGCACTACGCGCAGGTAGGCTTCAAAAGGGGACAATCTACTCTACTTTAGAAGTGAGTCATGTCTTCTTTCCATTGCGGGGCTCTTCATTAGCTTGGTACTTCATCTACTTGGAGGATCATGGCTCAGGAAGCCAAACTGGACCATGGAACGAAGTGGAGGGACTGTTGATCATCTTGCGCATCTCTGTAAGGGAGCACTTAGGTGACTTGGGCTTATCCAGGGTAGCTTCCTTGTCCTGGTTCATCAACCTTTTTAGTCCTGTCAACTCTTTTTCCATGGCGTTGCAGCACCTCTTAAGCCTTTTGTTGATTGGCTCATACTTCTTGCTCTTGTGGAGCTCTTCTTTTAGCTCTGCTATTTCCCTCTTCATCTCTTCTTCTTGGTTCTTGTGGGCGGCCTCACGTTGTTGGTAGGAGTGTAAGTCTGATCGGATCATCTCCATCAGGTGGGTAATCCCCCGTCCTTTGGCCATGGATCCCTTCTTGGCTTGACGTAACACTTCACGGTAGCCACGCCTTTCTTCCTCCAATTTCATGATATACCTGTCTTGGTGGACGATGCATGTTGCTGAGGCATGAAGGCAGGGGTCTCCTTGGCTGAAGGCAAATAGATCGGCGGCAATTACCTGTCCTTGGATATCTCTGGTGAGGTCCAAAGCTTGGGGAAGTAGCCGGTACGGACCATTCTTGAGATACTCATGGGCGTCAAGCATTACGCGACTAAGAGTCATGTGAGAGGCTGTCTAAACCCCTGTCTCGATTGACATACCCATGCTTTTCTCGATGAAGCCTTGTAATTCTTGCACTGTCCTGCTTGCAGGGACTCTAAGGTAGATAATGAAGTGTCTCTGAAGTTCATTGGGTCCTAGCTTGGCTTGGCAGAAGTATTTGATGTACTCGGTGCGAACACCAAACTCATGGAGTACCTCACGAAGCATCTATGCAAATCCTCCAAAGCTTTTCACATCGATCCAGTGCCCATGAGATGCCATCTGTATACAGAACCAAGAAAGAAGTTAGGAGGTAAGTGAAAGAGGAGGTGAGCCAAGAATAAAAGCGTTATGCATGGTCGGTATATAACCGAAAGTATTTTGAGATCTTCTTATTCTATCATCCAATCCTATGGGTCTCATCCTAGGGTCAAGCATGGCTCTGGTACCAACTGAAACATCCTCAATTTTTTGTAAAGGGAAAATACATAGAATGAAGGATATAATGATAGCCCAGGAGGTCAAATCATCAATTTTTCGATAACAGTTGATTACAAAGCCATACATCAAATAAAAGAATAAAATAGAGGGGTTTACATAAATTATTACACCACCACATGGTAGAATCATCAGAGTATCTAGCATCCAGAATAGCTACATAAGTAGAGGGATATGCAGAAGCAACGTCTTGCACCGTCTTGAGCGTAGGCACAAGACCATATAATCCTCGAGCCCCTCATCGCTGTAGGCGTAGTCGGGCTCACCTGCCAAATAAGTTTTAGTACGATTTGTATTGGCCACTGGCTCCCACCCTATGCTTTGCTTATTCTTTGTGGTGGATGCAAATGGATATAATCAAGAGCCCTATTATTTGGCTATAGTTTCCTATGCAAGTATCATTAATATTATATAATAATTGTTCATCAAGTTTTAATCCATTCCCATCCCACAACACCATGCCACCAACCATCATCCTCTCAGCTCTCTCAACAACCACGCTCACATGTGGCGGCAATGGACAACTCCCTCTCATCCATGCCTAATTGGCCATCATGCCGTAGGGTAACAACAACAACATCACTCAGGGGGAGGTAGAAGGGACTCATCTCACTACTCAAGAGAAGCGTAGGTCACAGAATAGCCATACTGAGGCTACGGACTATATATAGATTCGAATCACTCTGCAGAGTATGTACACCTATAACCGGCTAATGCCGACCATCCACAAGATAACCATCATTAGCGCTCATGAATGCCTAGGCTGATAGCAAAATGACCATCTAACTATGGCGGTTCCACCCTACCTCTCAACCCTGGGACACCCGAAGTCCTGCCTGGAGTGGCTGAGAATGTGAAGTCATGTTCCTGCTCTCCGAGGGGCCGATGCTCAGAAGAGGACACATGAACGTCTCGGAAGGGTGTGGGGTTCCACCCATACCTTCCTACACTGCATACTCCAAGTAGTAGTGGCACCGCCCTAGGTAGCTGAAATCATCCGTCCCTGGTTCATCTAGGGCGAGTGGTGCATACGAAGGTGTTCGTGGTTCCGGTCCTCAAGAGACAATAGGTCCTAGGGGGAACCAGATAGGATATCTCCTCAAAATAGGGCCATCAGTACCCTCTGCCTCAACAGCATCTCACTCTGGGGGGCCTCGTTCCATGAAGGCTCTCAACCCTGAGATCTCAAGTCACCATGTACCCGCCACAAGTACTCAGATCACAGGGGTGCCCAGGTCACACACCCTCGGCAAGACTCGCTCCAAAAGCTTGTTGTAGATCCTGTCCAGTCGACTCAACCCTCACTAGACAACCCTCCCATGTTATATTACCCAGAGACACCCATACATACACCAAATCCAGCATCCCTAGCCGAATCCACCCAAGTCCACCATCCACATCATATCTCCAAATATAATGCAAGTGGAGTATAGGTAGCAAGTAACAAGAACTGCATGGTGTGTCTATCCTATAAGCGGATGAGTAGGGTGAAGGTTACAACAAGGAATAGGCATACAAGTATCTACCATGCAATCCTAACATAGCATATCATAGCATTATTGCAAAAGTAGAGCACTAGCATTCTATTATGTTGCATACATAAAAGGATCTACGAGGTTGGGTGGGATGTGGCACCTGAATAGCTGTCACTCAAGTCCTCCGTCAAGTCCTTGGTGCACTCCTAATCCTCCTCCTTGAACAACTCCTTCGTAGGATATGAAAACAAGACAATGGTCGCGGGAGCGACCCCTATAGATCAATCACAAAGAACCAAATAAAAACCAATAACTCCAAATGCAATCATACATAAGCCTATGACGTAGAGCTCATTTTTATGAAAATTTAGACACTTGGTTCATATTTTTCGAAGATCGTATGAAGAAGTTATGAATTTTTGAAGATTCAATCATTTTCTGAAAAAGAAAAGGGACCGGATAAACCAGAGGCTGACACGTGGCATGATCTGGTTGGTCCATGTGGCACTTGGGTCCAGCTGATGTGGCGCAGTGCTGGCGTGTGTGCTAACGTCATGCTGACGTCAGCACTAGCAGGTGGGTCTGGCTGGTGCAATCGCTAACATGTGGGGCCCATGGTCCTGGTCACTAACAGGTGGGACCCACGGTCAACGTTCAACGTTGACAGTCAACAGTCAACGATGACCGGGCCTCAGTGGGCCTGGGCAGGGCCAGGTCTGGGCCGGGTTGGGCCAGCCTGGCCCAGACGCGTGTCGGCACGTGGGGCTGTCCGCGTGGCGGTCTGGATCCTTAGCGGGCTTGGCCTACAAACTTGGTTGTGCGGACTTGGTCTACAGTGGACCATAGACAAGTTGTCTATGTGGCTTGCTCCGGTTGGTCCAACGTGGCTGCGATGGTCTTGGTCCATACGGGGACAGAAATTCCCCATCTCCTCCCTTCCCTACGTGCGGCGCGACCGAACTTCACCGGCGGCGAGCGGCGTGGAGGCTCCTGTCGACTCGGCTGGCTCGAGCTACGGCTAAGGCTTTGCAGTGGCGAGGCGGAGGCGATGGCGGGGGTATGGCGAGCTCCCGGAGTCTGGGCTCGCCGGTGCACGTAATGCGGCGGCGCTGGACGGTGGTGCCATGGCCACAGGGCAGCACGGTGCTTTGGAGTAGGTTTGGGCAGCGGCTTTGGCATCATGGGACAGAGGCGGAGGCGGCTGTAAGGTCATGGCGTGATCGTGGCACTCCGGCTGGCCGGTGTGCTGTCTGCCACGGCAGCGGGCGGTGAAGCGGCGATCGCGAGCGGCTGCAGCGCCCGGGAAGGGGCTTTGGCGCACGTGAGCGTGTCGTGCAGTCTAGACGGAAGCTCCCATGGGACGCGGCTGCCTTGCAGGGGCGCGGCCCACAGCAGCGCTCCGGCGGCCAGAGTCCGGGGAGACCGAGGGCGGCAAAGCGGCGCGCCCTCACTGTGGTCTGTGCCGGCTTTTGAAACATTGCCAAATCGGCGTTCTTCATCACAACGGAGATGGTGGGGTAGCTAAAGAAGCAAAAGGTTGAATGGAGTGCAGGAACGTGAGAGGTGAACTGGTGGCGGCCATGGCCGGGCATGCGCGAGCTCACCTGTGCGGTGACGGTGCTGGCGGCACACTTGTCATGGTAGCAGTAGCTTGGGGGTGAGGACGTAGTGCAGGGTCACCGCGGTGGTCGAGCGGGGCCGCTGGGTCCTCCTCCGGCGAGCAGCAACAGCAGCGGCGCGCGGCCTCTGTTTCAGCTCCGGTGTTCTCCTCCCCGCCTCCTTCTCCCCCTACCTCTCCAACTTCTCCTTGAACAGCAACGGGTGAGACAAGGTGGTTCGGGCGTTGGCCAAAACGGCTGCGCGAGCATGGGGAAACGCTTACGGCCGGGGCGAGCTCCGTTTTATAGCAATGGCGAGCAACGGTGAATGGCGCGGATGGGAGATGCCCATCGGGAGGCTGAGGCACGCGCGGCTAGGGTTAGGGCAACCCGGGCGCTCGCGGGTGGATGGGGGACGTGGACAGAGCGGCGCAGAGATGGACGACGGAGGCGCACGGTGGCCATTTCTAGAACGTGGGAGGTGACAGGAAGATGGCCAAAAATGGGAAGAGGAGGGATATGACATGCGGGGCCCGCACGGCAGTGGCTGCGGGGCGGCGCACGGCGCTGGTGCCTCATGTTGGGCCGGCTCGCCCACATGGGCCGTGGTGCAGGCGGGCAGGCCGGGCGGTTGCACGCAGGGGCGAGGCAGGCCGGCCTTGCTAGGCTGCAGAGGCCAGCTGGGCCAGGCGCGCGCGTGAGGGGCAGCAGGCCGGCTGGGCCACGGCTGTGCTGGGCCAGAACGGCCGGTTGGCCCAGCGCCGGGGAAAAGGAGCAGCGGCAGCTTGGGCTGGCTGCTTGGGCTGTGCGCTAGCAAGCCAGGAGGCAAAGGCACGGGAGGGCAGGGTAGGCCGCGTGGGCCCGCGCGCGAGTGGGGAGGCAGGCCGCGGCTGCAGGCCTGGTTGGGTTGCTGGTAGGCCGTCGTGGGCTACGCGGGGGAGAGAGACAGCAGGCCGGCTTGGAGAGCTCGTTGGGCTGGGCTGGTTGCCTCATTCTGCTTCTCCCCTTTCTCTAATTTCTTTTTTATTTCTTCCCAAGCTCCTAATCAAACCAAGTTCGGATTTGTTAGTGCTAGCAGTTAGTGATCATGATACATATGTCATGGTAGGTCCACTAGGGTCTCATGGGTATGCTGATACCATTTCTAAGGTCAGTATGCATATATACACATATGTGATAAAAGGTTATTGATTTTATTAGCAATACATAAAATCAATTAAGAAGCAAATCAAACTTTTGTAAATTAAAATGCAAATGCTCTACTATTTTTTGTGCTACTTATATATCTATTGGGTGGTTTTCTATATGACACTCACCAAACATTGAATACTTAAGAAAAATTTTTGATAGTTGGTATTTTTGGTGTTTGGATTTTTAGAGTTGTTAACTGATACATGCCCTGAGTCACGTATCGGCAAGAGAAGTATGAGAAGCGCAACCGGGAAACTGCAATGCAGAAGCAGAGATCTACGAGTGGAAAGTCTTTGACATTCACTTGGATGCTGATCTGGATAACCCCAAACCTCAAGCTATGAACTTTCTTCGATCAGGAAGAGGTTATTTCGCGAAAGTCCACACCGAACCGGCAACTGAAGGATCATGCCATTTTGGGTCCGGGCTAACACTGACAGTCCTAGAGTAAATGCACAGGGATAATGCTCTGCGCTCATGTTCAAGCAATAAAATGCATCTATGTAATCAAGAAAACCCATCAAGGGCACTCAATAGATATTAATTCCAATGCTACGTAGGCAATTTTCTGATGTGGCAAGTGATTTATTAATGAGCAGGGAGAAAAAAAAATAGAAAACCACGTCTAACTAAGATAAAATTTCTATAATTAGATAAATTTCTGTAATTGGTATTACGCCCAAAATATACAATCACTACTAGAGCATCACTACCAGTTGTATTAGAATCAGTAATGTTTGCTTATCACGTTTGTAAGACTATCCTAAAAACTTGGCAAGCTATTCACTGAATACACCTACAATTGCTGGCTCAAACAGCCACCCGGCTGTTGGGTCAAGCCACAAACCATGGGCAGTGCCAACTAGATTCCTGGGTATTCCCAGGAAATACCCAACAAATCTGGAAACATCTTATTGTGTATATAGAAGGTACATACTATATACATAGAATAGTTCGACTGAACTATGCTTTTGAGTATAATATAAGTAATCAAAATACTATTGAACTAAATAAGTCATTCTTGAAACCAAACACCCTATTAACCTATGGCTGACATAGCGCTGCTACTGGTGCTTGGAGTGATCCACAAGTCTCCATGGAAGGCGCTGCTGTCTGAAACAAACGAGTAATGAATAAATCGATTTTTACATGACTGTATTTTCATTGGGAAACATATTATACAAATAGGAAAAGCGAACAATAATATAAGATAAAATCATGCGCAATTGTAATGTGCAACGCAAAAGATATTGGCAGATAATCCAACTGATACATGCCCTGAGACACATATTGGCAAGAGAAGTATGAGAAGCAGATATCTACGAGTAGCAAGTCTTTGGGACATTCACTTGCTTACTGATCTGCCTTTCAACCGACGCTGGGAAACTAATAATATGGATAGCCCAAAACCTCAAGCAATGAACTTTCTTGGATCAGGCAGGTTATTTCGCCAAAGTCCACACAAACCAGCAACAAACGTAAACGATCATGCCATTTTGGCGCCGGGATGCAGGTCTGATAATCCCACAATAAATGCACAGGAATAATGCCATGCTCATGATCAAGCAATAAATGCATCTATGTGATCAAGAAAACCCATTAAACCAGCTCATGATGCCATTCTCCTTCTTGGTGCTCTCTGCTGCCGCTGCCTCGTAGCTCCTGCACTTCTGGGTTCTGGCACGTACTGTAAAACTGCTTGTAGCCTTATAACAATACTGAATAATAAAATTTCTATAATGAGTAGAGAAAAGTATTTCTGTAATCCGTTTCAGAGACTATGCCAGAATACGCAATCACTACCAGTATACATGAGCACCACCTTATAGTCCCACAAATTAATAATTACCATAATCACAAATTCAATTTTATCAAGTTTTCAAGTGGTGTCGAACGGGGCATAATTCTATTTTCGGAGAAGGGTCCAAGAAAGGGAAGTGGATTATGGATTTAGGGGGAGGCTTAAGTTAGAAGTGTGTACAATGGCAGCTAAGGCAAGAGATAGGTATTTTATTTCCTTTGAGTAATATCCTTCAGCATCATATGATCTTGCTTTTGCATTGGATCCTAGAAAATAGATAATGTCCATTTTATTTTTTTATCTATTACTAACAAATATGTCCGTGCGTTGCAACGGGACAAAAGAACTATTAAAATTCATTTGAAATGATAACATGAATGATAACTTAAGTTTTATGTTTTTATGATTTATTTTACGATGATTATCATATTTATAATATATGTTAATGCTCACAATAAATAACAATGGCATATTAAACTTGCATCGAATTAACATACTTTGGTATATTTTTCCTTTTCCTTGCAAAGCGTATAGTTATTTAGATATAAATAAATATATTATAATTTTGTAGCTTTTTTCATACTGCTCATGGATATCTACCTTTGTAGCTTTTTTACGCATCGTAATACCAACTTCCGTGACTGCATTAGGATTGTTCTGTCCATCGATTATTATAACATTATTTTTTTCACATAGTAGCTCTTGTCATGAACCACATACTGCCGAATATTTTGGTTCATAAAATAATTAGTTGTACAATTGACTAATTTATATTTAAATACCAATAAATTATTTAAATACAATTGACATAGATGTTGTAAATCTTTCTCGTCAAAATTTTAATAAAAAAAATCAAGAATTATATACTGCCACTTTTTGGTTCATGAAATAATTTGTTGTACCATTAACTAATCCATATTTGATTTTTAAACAAAACTAAATTGGTGGTGTAAATCTTTCTCCTCAAAATTTAATGCAGAAATAAACATAATAATTGTTCAAAAGTAGGGATTATGAATCAAGCCTTGTCTTGGGTAGGAATTGGACAACGAAAAGTCGGTGAAGACTTCGGGGACAATGACCAAGAGGACATTCTGTACATATTCAAACCATATGCATGCAACCTATATAAGGATGATTAACACACCTGTAGACAAAAATATAACCTAATTATATTCACAACATATATGGATGGATCATATTTTTATGAAACTAATAAAATTGGTTTGATATTTTTCTGATTTTTTTGTGATTTTTTGGGTGAATTTTATAATATTTTAACATTTTGCATCCGGAACCCTGGCCTATTTCAAAAATTATTAAAGGCCTTCCACCTTTTTCCTCTTGTATTGTTTTTATTAGAAACCTTATATTGTTTTTATTATATTCCCAATCTAATCTCTGTAGCACTACCGTACTGGAGTTGGAGTCGGAGAGGTGACGGGGTGGAGCGGCTAGAAGGGCAGACAGAATTTTTCTGAATCAGGCAGCGGATAGATGATTAAGTGAAAATTTTGGTGTTTTATTATTATTATGGTTTTCTAACCGTAAACATATAGGACACGGAGAGGTGAAAGAAAAAAGAGGTGAAGAAATTTTGCCTCTTTATAGATAGGTATAGATTTGCTTATTTTAGTGGTGTTGCCATCAAGCACAAAAAAGGAGGAGATTGTAAGGAAAATAGACCCTATGGCCCATTTGGCGCGGATTTTGGTGTTTGTTGGGCAACATGTCTATTTGGACTAAGACATTTGCTAATATACATGGTATAGTTCAAGAGAATTGGCTTGTAGTCCAATGGTAGGACGGTCCAGGGGACGCTACCCATCAGGGTTCAAATCCTGGTGCTCGCACCTTTTTCTGGGATTTTCCCAAGGATTTTCCGGCGTCATGCATTAAGTGGTTAACAACGTTCCGGTCGACGACGAGAAGCTAGTGGTGACTTCGAGAATCTCCAGATCTGCCGGGTGCTCAGTCCTTTGAAGGTGCTCATAGGGGTAGAGTTTGCGTACATATGTTCATAGGGGGTGAGTGTGCGTGCTTATTATGGACGTATGTGTTGTACTGTGTACTTTAAAAAAAACATGGTATAGTTCAAATGAATGGAAAGTAGACTCGGACTTAGGAAAAAGAGTGATTCGGGTCAACAACACCTCAAGCAAAGACATTAGAATAAAATTATATTGAAGACCTAGAAGCCCGGGAGCGATGACACAAACACTGGGCTTGCATTAGAAATGACGCAAAAACCAGGTTTAGGCATAGTGTTTAGTAAGGTTTGTATACCTCTTACTACTCAGTGCTTGTGCATACTACTGTTGTACTTGGAGGGGCTTGTAATCTTACACCAATCGTGTTTGTGGTGTAGCTGTCATCGTGTACCACAGGGATCGAGGCCCGTGGCGATTTGGTAGGATGCTCGATAGTAAATACAATGGGGAGGGATATGAGACTATCAACCGAGATGCCCCACCAAGCGCTTGGTCCTTGCGAGAGGCTACAATGAGGACTAGGAGGGAGCATGAGATAACTGATACGTCAATAAATATCAGTCATCGATGTGAGTTTTCATCTCTATATCATTTCAGCTTCTCCATTTAATTTGTGTACTTACTTTTCTAATTTAGCTTGCTAGGCTAGTTGACAGGATTGAAAACTAGATAGCATAATTCTGTTGCGGTAAACATACTAGAAAAACCTTAGTTGCACATATAGAGAGTTTATTGATTGCATAAGTCTTGACTACGTGAAATTTGAGGCCATAGTTTTAGATGTAGATTTTTGGAAAGCATAATTCATCCCCCCACGCCTCTAAGGTGTCAAAGTCGCTTCAAGCTCCATCGGGTGGATCTGCCATAGATAAGCACAATATCGATTAAGGGCAGCAAAGTTCAGGTGGGTGGAGATTTGGTGGATGGGGACAGCGGTGGTGGTTGGAGGTTGGCCAAGCTCCGATTTGGGAAGATTGAGATCATTTGGAGAAGATAGAGCACGCAGAAGGAGAAAGGATGAGTGTGGTGGCTGCAAGCGGGAAGGAGAAGGCCGGGTCCTTAGGGAGTTAGTGTTTTGTAGCTATATATGGGCCTTTCTTGTGGCAGGCTAGTTTGGTGGTCCGCCTTTATAAATGGACCTATTTACAGAAATGGATGGCTTAAAAAGTCAATCTGTGAATTTTTTTTTTGTGGGGGGGGGGGGGGTGGGGAGTGGTGGGGAGCGCAATGGATCATAGGGTATCTCCTTGAACATCCACCCGCCTCTTAAAATCACTTCGTATTTTAGGAAATACCAATATTTTTTTGTTCATCTCTGTAAATAGCTGCAAAAGGAATCATTTTTTACGAATAACATTTGATTACAAATGTAAAAGTATGTTTAGCTGAAATTATAACCAAATTTAAAACAACAAATCAAAAGTCTAATTTGTTTAAAAAAATCAAAAGTCTAATTGATTTGCTTGAGCGAAACATCTAAAGCTATTGAGACAATCCCAAAACGCACTAGTAGGTGTTGTACCAAACAGAAAGTTAAAGTTCGGTAGTGACAGACTGTACAGTACTAGTTTGTAATTTTGACTGTCCATTTAGCCCCAAGGAGGGTCTTACATTCCAGCTACTTATATGACAAGTTACCTTATGAGAATAATTTAATTCCGTAAAATGTAAATTGGACTACCAGTACCAGACGACACAAATAATGACAGGACTTAATCTGAAGTGGACTAACACCTCCCTCCACATAGGTGACCAAATGGAAGTATGAACCTCCTCCCCAGGAACCTGACATCTATAAGCAACATTACAAAAGAATTGATTAGTTGGCCGTAGGATTCGATAGATGTAAGTCTGTATGTTGAATCATAAAAATGGAATACCTCAAGTAAGAAGTATCAGTTGCATCACCAAAATGAAATCGAAGATCACAGGTACCGGAGTTGCCACCCCAGCGGCATTTCGAGGTTGAACATGAAAAGGAATGGCTTTTGGAGCCTCTGGCAACTGGGCATCTGGTTGTTTAATGGAATTCCTTCCAGGCACGATTCCCAAAGCCATGCTAGTATGCACGAACAGCACAATCAGCAGAAAAATGCTAACGAACTCTACAGGTCCAAATAGAATTCAAGTTTATTATTTTCTCATATTCCAGATTGATTTTCAAATGCCTAACTCAAACAAAAGCAACAATAACACAAGGAAGGTCAAGAGTACGATTTAATCTGGAGCTAGCCATGGAAGATGAGCCCTGATCACTTGCTCTGGCCCTCAACAGGAACAATGAACTCCTGGTTACTGTACAAGTACACAAATCTTCAGCAATCACTTGTGAACAGCATTTAAACTCATACCTGAAGTCTGAAAATTGTTTTGTCCTGCAACATTGTTTTCATCTATTGTATAATGAATACATAGAAAGGAGGGTTGGACTTCTTATAATTAATGATCAATTCAGCAGAGTTGTGACTACAAGTTACCCATATAAGTTACTTGTTCTACACCTGCTATTACAGAATAGACACTGTTACGTGGTGATCTTGCAGTTTGACTCTGACCATATTGTCATTACTAAACTTCCACAAAATAATCAATGGACAGAAAAACGCCAATTCTTGGCTTTACTCATATTTTTAGTGTAAGTAGTCTCATGGACATGGGTTTCATCCAATACATTGGGCTTGGCAGGGAAGCTAGTTCTTTCATAAGACGAATTGAGAATTGGGCCTTTTTTGTTTATAAGGCACGAAATTTTTTTATTTTTAATTTTTTTAAAAAAATTTACAAAATTAATTTTTGTTTTGAAATATGACAGAACTAGTCGCCTATAGTGGGCGTTTTTTAAAAAACGCCCACTGTCTGGGCATTTTTTGTGACGTGGCACACAGCCGGCCGCCGCCAGTGCCGGCCCTTACGGGTGGCCCACTTGCGCCCAAAAAACGCCCACTCTGTGGGCGTTTTTTGTTGGCGAGGGAGCCGCCTGCAAAAGTGCGCGCTGTTTTGCGGGCGGGCCTCGGAGCAGTAAAAAAACGCCCACGGTGTGGGCGTTTTTTGCGCTGCAGGGGGCCGCCTGCAAAACAGCGCCCACTTTTGCAGACGGCCCCCTGGCCACCAAAAAACGCCCACACAGTGGGCGTTTTTTGGGGTCCCCCTATATATACCCAGCCCCCTCTTCAGATTTTCATTATATTCACTAAGTTTTCCAAAAAAAAAGAAAGAGGAGAGGAGGGAGGAGAAGGAAGTAAACGGCGAAGCCCTGTCAGTTTGAGACCTCGCCTTTTAGGTAAGTTTCTCATACATTACAAGTCTGTTGCTATGCATTAGTAAAATATAATGTGCACTAGAAATATGATGAATATCGTATTTTCTCTGAATAGATATGTTTAGGGTTTAGGGTTTAGGAATAATGATGTTTATGCTATGCTTTAAACAATGGATTGCATGATTTAAAATATGACGAATATTGTATTTTCTCTGAATAGATATGCAAAACTTGTGACGGACGGAGTTTTGGAAAAAACGAGGTCACCCTAGAGAATTGTATCCCGACGTGTCTAGCAAGGATGCTCCTGTTCCTCCTGCAGTCCCTGTCCTAAATTATGACTGTGGAGAACCGGCTGATATTGGCCAATCTTGCCATGAGGACACAGCTGCCCATTGCTACTACACATGCGGTGGATTCAATGTAAGTAATTGCACCTCTGTCACTGCGCCTTTATTCATTGCTAGTAATTGCAGCTCTTGCATTTCTAACAATGTCGTTAGCAATCATGTTTTATAGGCCCATGAGCAGTGCTTTTTCTTTCAGTGGATTGACGGTCCAAATAAATTCGACCCCAGGTATCTCCAGTTTGACGAATGGTGGAAAGGGAAGCATAATCCACCCGATCAATTCGAGCGGTGGGTCGCACCTCCCCCTGACCCCCCCAATGACAGACGAGGAGAAGAAAATAGCCCAATTAAGACGGCTTGAATCTCCGCCTCGTTGCAAATGCGGAGATTATTCTGTAATAAGTTCAGATAGGCCTAACGAGTTCGAATGTCCTAACCCCACTGGAGTAAGTGCAAATTGTATGTGGTCATGGCTTTCTTAGTATTTGTGTATGTACTAACATTTTACATTGTAGGGTGGGTATACCTTGTTGCGGAAGTGTAACTTCAGGGAGTGGCTGTGGGGTCCAAAGAACAAATGGCCGGAGCCGAAGGTGGACAAGAAGAGAAAAGTGGTTACCCCCAAGCCTCCTGTGTTGCGCAAATGTGGTGTCGAAGCGCAGTATGGCCTACTACCATCGGAGCTTGGAATAGGCTATTGGTGCGGCCATATGGTTGATTACGATGAGGTCCTTTTGTTCCACTTGTTGCTCACTTGATATCCAAACTTTTTGTATTTGCTGACTTTAAATTATTTCGGTCGATCACAGAGCCTTAGGAAATGCAAGTGGGAGGTTTTTGCCCATGTTGAAGACCGCAGGGAATACATGGATACACTGAAGCAAAAGCAACTAATGGACCTGAAGTTCAGGTCTGGTACTCAGCTTGTGGACAACTACATTAAGATGCGGAAGTGAGCACAGGTTGACTATGCCCGACGATTGTGTGTCCAAACCCCAAGTGCTGCTCGGTGGAAGAAAGACTGTGATGCATGGAAAAAGAAGAGAGAAGAGGAAGCATCCTTGCATGCGAGGGAGAAGATGGAGGAGGCCAAAAAGAGGAGTGCTGATGCGAAGATGAAGCAGAAGATGGTGGAGGCGGAGATGCCGATGAACGACGAGGACGAGGAGTATGATGAAGCGTTCACCCAAGCCCTCGATGACTTGGAGGCCGCTTACTACAAAAAAAAGGAAGAAGAGAAGTATGATGAAGCGTTCACCCAAGCCCTTGATGACTTGGAGGCCGCTTACTACAAAAAAAGGAAGAAGAGGCCAACGCAGCTGAGCGTAGCCATACCAATGTGTTTGTGGGAGAGGATAGTGGTTCTGAAGATAAAGACTTGCTTCCCGGTTATGTTTTAGATTATTAGGGCCATTTTGTTAGATGAATTCAGATTAGTAGCTCATCGCCCTAGCGGACCTATAATTTAATTGTAATGAACTATTTCCGTGACTTTTAACTGTGCTGTAATGGACTATTATAATGGATGTAATGCAAGCATGTAAGGGTTTAGGGTTTAGGGTATAGGGTTTAGGGTATAGGGTTTAGGGTTTAGGGCTTAGAGTTTTTAGGGTTTAGGGATTAGGGTTTAGGGTTTAGGGTTTAGGGTTTTTAGGGTTTAGGGTTTAGGGATTAGGGATTAGGGTTTAGGGTTTAAGGTTTTTAGGGTTTAGGGTTTTTAGGGTTTAGGGTTTAGGGTTTAGGGTTTAGGGTAAATTTTCACAAAAGGATAGTGCGTATCATACATCAAGACAGTAATTACATCGTACAGGGTACTACTGTCTCTGAGCCTGTCCCTGCCCCTGCCCCCTACCCCTCTTCGGCCTCCTCGGTCGCACGTGCCCTGACGAGTAGGTGTGGCGATCCGGTGGAACACCTCAAGTCGCGCGGACGTGCTGCACTGGAGTCATCTGTGATAACTCCTGTGTGTAGGGCAGAGGTGCTCCTGCAAGCTGTGAAGGGCCGATCTCGACCTCCTCGTCGCTGATCGATGTGTCAGTGGGGGGGGTCATTAGGTAGTTGGTAGGTCCGCGATGAGGTGCCGGCTCCCTGGCCTGATGTCGAAGCTGCTCCCTGCGCGGAGGTACCCACTCCATGGGGCGAAGGCAAGACTCCCCAGGCTGCTCCCTGAGAGGAGGTACCCACTCCATGGGGCGAAGGCCAGGCTCCCCAGGCTGCTCCCTGAGCGAAGGAACCCTCACCATGGGCCGACGAGCTGGGTGGAGCATGAGTGAAGTGCCTGGATGCCTCTGCTCCATGCACCGAGGACCCCGCTCCGAAGGAACGAAGGTACGGCGTAGAGAACACTGTGAAAGGTGTCGTCGTAAGTCACACAGTCATCCAGATTGCAAAAACATAGTTACCTCTGTTCTGGGGTGCAGGAGGACATGCTGCGGGTGCCGGTGCAGGAATTTGAGGCGCTGCGTCGGAGGTCCAACAAGTCAGAGCCCTCAGCACGGATCTAAGTGTCGTACGCATCCGCGTGTACGAGGTGCGCTGCTCGTCCACTGTCAACGCCAAGCCACCCTCCAAGCGGCGACACACGGAGTCAACCTCCGTGTAAAGTAGTTGCGTACCATTGACCTTCAGTTTTAAGTAAGATGAAAGATATACGTAATGAACTACTAATATATATGAGAGATTCAAGTACTCACGGTGCGGAAGTATTCCTGATCACGGTGCGCAGGGTAAGCGTCACCCACGGCGGCGACGTGTGGCTGCTGCTCCGAAGGAACGAAGGTGACACGTGTGCGGGTACGAGGCTGGTACCACCGGAGGTACATCATGTACGAGTCCTCGGTGTGGGGGCGGTACTCATCAACGACGTCCTCTGTGGCAAGCAACCAATCGTCCACGTATGGCTGCAGACGTGGAACCCATAAGTTGCCGCCGACCTGTCCCCTCCGAGTCAGCCTGAACACAAATTTAAGACATGACTACTGCGATTAATTTTTCAAAGTCAGTTGTTAGTAGTACTTACCTATGAGCATCTACAGGGACGGTACGGATGATAGGGACGGGGGACGGCTGCATGAGATTGAACTGGTGCAAAACATGCCCTGGGCAGTGCGGTTCGACGAATATGTCGAACACCATCGGTCGGAGCGTCAGCCAGAAGTCCTGGTCACGTGTGCACAACGTGGAAAGCCCAAGGGGAGCTCGTGCGTGGATAGCCTCCTGGCTGTAAGGCTCCCAGATCACGTCGGTCGGCTGTATCCTATCGTACTCCAGCATAAACTCATTGTACGACCACGTGACCTGCACATGTGCCCATCGTCGCTGAAATATAACAATAAATGGGTTAGAAGGTACGATACGAATTAACTATATACGTCAGCTAGGAACATGAACCTGACAATGGCACCAGACTGTACCCATGGTGGGGAAGTCCTCGGGCGGATGCTGCAAGTACAGGTCCTCCTCGTAGGCGGTGTGATCCACCACAGGTCGACCAATCGCGAACCGTTCAGCTGCCCATAGCTGTAAAAGGAGGGGGCAACCAGTGAGCAAAGAACCTGTTTCTATCTTGGTACACGCTTCGCAAAGGCCCCTGTACATCGCCGCCAGTACTGCAGATCCGCAAGTACTTCACAAAGTACCTGCAGATCCCCTGTACATCGCCGCCAGTACTGCAGATCCGCCAGTACGTCGCAAAGGCCCCTGTACGTCACCTGCCTCACGTCACCTACACATAAAAATTTTATGTTATTAAGAAGCCATGTGTACTTAATTGGGAGACCTCAAAGAGTCAACGGATACCTGGAACAGAACTGAGGGTCCACTGAAAGTAGACGTCTGGACGGTCGCGGTCGAAGTACGGGCAGATTGGCGTTCTGCACCGCAATACGGTACAAGCGGTGCTGCAGATCGATCCCTCGATCTAGCATCTCTGGTGTGTCGTCCACCATCCCTGCATCACATTATCATAGTTAACACATATGACACATGCAAATAGAAAGTGAAAAAGTATACAACAATAAATTTAAGGTACAACAAGAAATGATCGAATTTGAAACATAAAGAATGCACATAGAACATGTAACAGAAATATATTCAAATACAAGACTGAAATTATAAACATTACATCCAGAAGATAGGTTGAAACAACAAGTTTGTTCACTTTAGTTACAACAAAGCAAAAACCGTACATTACATAATCTTAACCAAGCTTACTACACATCACTACACGACCGAACCATGAGGCACGCGTGCACGCCTTGGCCTGGTGGGCCTAGAAGTTGTCCCTTCTCCTGTTGGCGGGGTACGATCTAATCTGGATCCTGATGGCGGGGCTTCTGCTGTTGTGGGCATGTCTGAGTCCTTCGGGCATTTCTTGTAAGTATGTCCCTCCTTGTCGCATTTGCTGCAACTTTTGTATCTTCCACCTGCTTCGGACTCATCCATGGCGTTTCGAATACGTCTTGTCTTCCGACACCTAGCCTTGTCTCTGATCTTACTTGGGTCTGGAATATAGCTAGGTTGTGGTACTATACCTGTAAAATTCTCCGCTATGCCGAAACCATAAATTTCATGTGACCATGTATGCAATATGGCTTCCTTGGTGAAATAGGAAGATACAAAAGTACGATCAAGTATTCCACACTCCAAGCTCACTGCAATAACATGGGAACATGGTTTGTGGTAGAGTCTTGGCTTGTGGCACGTGCATGCGCAATACCCATCCTCTTTAAGTATGCATTCTTGCACAACTCTTCTTCTATATATTCCACGCTTGGCCCTATCAGCACACAAGATTTCAAATCGGTGCTCTCTAGTACCTTGAGTTATAACTCTATGCTCCTTTGCCTTCTTACATTTTTCCTCCAGATAATTTGTCAGCATATGTCCGAAGAAAACACCTCGCACTTGCATTGATAGGGCAGCGACTTGGTACCGGTCTCTGAAATATCTGCATATTCCATGCAGGATGAACTCAACAATGGCAACCAAGGGAAGGTCTCTAACATCACGCATCACCCAGTTGTAAACTTCAGCCAAATTAGTTGTCATAATACCCAACCGCGCTCCGCCGACATCATGCAGCAAAGACCACTTCTCCTTAGGCTCATTCTCTATCCAGTGTGAAAATTTTCTCACAGCAGATGCCGATCTCCTTCTGATGTTTGGACCATCTGTGGGCAGCGGTCCTAAGGACTCTGGACCATCCTCACCAACAGGTGCTGATCGGCTTGAGTGTTCTTCCATATGCTTCGTTGTGAGCTCGTCCAACCTCCTCCAAAGCTCGTTGAATTTTTTCTGTTGATTCTGTCCGCACAGCCTCTTGAATAGATCCATCAAGCTCTTGCGCTTAAACTGCTTGTAAAAATTAGCACCCATATGACGCATACACCACCGACTTTGAACATCTGGCCAATCTTTACCGTACCCCATATGAAAGGCTCCCCACCCACAATGGGTGTGCGGTGGTTCCCTCTATTCTATTCCTGTCTACATGGTATCAGGCTATCTTTAGGTCCTCTCCCTCCCTCCCAACGCACCAGCATCCCCCCTGCTGCGCTGCCTTCCCCCTCCCAGGTCACATAACCGAATCTGCCACCAGCTCCACCACGCTCTCCAGCACCTTGAGCAGCATGGGCACCATTCCTACTCCTGCTGTGTTCGTCGCCCCCTATGCGACGATCAACGTAAAAAACCACATCCCGGTGACCCTTGAACTGATGAAGCCCAACTTCAATCAGTGGGAACCATTCTTCACCTCTCTCTGTGGGAAATTCAGTCTCCTTCCCCACGTCGACGGCACGGAGGAGGCCAGCCCCACTGACCCTACTTGGGCCATTGCTGACGCCTACGTCCGCAGCTGGCTGCTCGGTTCTGTCGGGCCGGACGTCATCGGCCTGGCTACAGCGCCGAACTAGACTGCGCGTCAGCTCTGGGTCGCCATCAGGCGCCTCTTCGAGGCCAACAAGGCTCCGCGTGCTATCTTCCTGGGTCACGAGTTTCACTCTATGACGCAGGGCGACTCCTCCATCAACGACTACGCACAGCGGATGAAGGCCACCGCCGACGCGCTCCGCGATGTCGGCCGCACCATCACCGACTCGGAGCTCGTCCTCAACTTCCTCCGTGGCCTCAACCCCCGCTTCGACAGCACCGCCGACAACATCATCGACTCGCACCCGCTGCCGAACTTCGCCACCACTCGCGAGAAGCTCGCGCTGAAGGAGCTCCGCCTCGCCAACGAGGGCACCGTTGCAGCCCAGACAACGTTTCACGCTGCGTGCGGCACAGGCTGCCGCACCCTCTCCAGCACCACCGGCAACGGCCCCATCTCCGGTCGCCAGGGCGGCTACGGCGGCAACTCCAGCAACGACGGCGGTCAGGGCGGCGGCAATGGGCGCTAGAAGAAGAAGGGCAAGGGCGATGGCGGCTCCAGCAGCAGTGGCGGGCACAGGTCGCCTGCACCGTCGGCCCCCTGGTACTGCTACCCTCCCTGGACTGCCGGGGTGCACCAGCAGCCCTGGCGCCCGCAGCCGCCGG
>JALGXP010000269.1:0-46296 GCA_023333625.1 Bothriochloa decipiens | reverse complement strand
ATATATATATATATATATATATATATATATATATATATATCACGCTAACCTCGCTCTTTCATGTTACATATGTTTTTTCACTGAAACAAGCATTTTATTAACTTACGATACAAGATATTAATTATATTGAGAGTTGATACAACAATCTCAAGTAGGTATTTTCTCTACATATACCATAGATTAGACTATGCCTGAATACGGATAAAAAGAATTCCTAGACCGCACTCTCCATTTTTCCCATGTTGTTATTATCATCAAATTCTATGAATGCAACTGCTAGAAAATAACCCAAGTACAGAGCGTGTGGATAGTCAAGTAGATAACATACAAAGGAGTACAGAGCCCGTGCATAGTCAAGTAGATAACATACAAAGGAGTATCGATAATCTTTTTTCCGAAGACTGAATATGATATAATATAAACACAAGTGGACACATCTTATTCTTTTATAAGCGTCTTTAGAAGACCGAATCATCATATTTCAAGATTAACGAAGTCATCATGTAAACCTCACACTTAACGGACTTGTCTTCGATTGTTGAAAAAATAATGTCGATAAATTATTAAATGAATTAACAAAAATGATTTAAAGAGAGGAATGACATTTTTTTTTTTTTGCGAAACAAGGGAACAACCATTACTGTTCGGTCAGCCCAAAGGTAGATAGGTAGCCCAACCCAATCTCCTGGGAGCTTGTGTGGCCTGTGCTGCTGGTATCTAAGAACGGCCCAAGTGTGAACCGAGCCGGACCGAATGCTTCACTGGGGGCAACATGGTTACCAATTCCGTTTGCAACAGGGCCCAGGCCCAGGTCGGGCTGCCGTCCTCCCATTCGACATACCGTGCCGCCTCGGAAGGCTGCGACCACCGCAAATCCCGTCATGTGTGCAAGTGTCTACTCCTCGGAGGAGAACAATTGGAGCGAGCCCATCTCTGTTCGGCATCCTTATGCGTTCCTTCGCATGATGCACCCTTGTAGGAGACTGGAGACACTCTCTACTTCCACTACGGCTACAAGCGTACCTTGGAGTACCAGCTTGGTGCACGGCGCTTATCAATCATCGAAGGCCTCCACGGCCGGTGTCCCAAATTCGCGCATTTTTTTGTGATGCCGATGGAGGACTGCAGGCCGGGATGCATGGCCATGGAGGAGGACGAATCAAGCGTCCGTCTACAACTGTGGTCAAGGGAGGCAGCTTCTGGCATTGATGGAGTTGCACGGTGGACAAGGGGCGGGGCAATAGATCTTGAGCAGTTGCTACCTAATGGCGCCCTACCATCTACACGGTGGCCATCTGATCCTCTCATTCCAGGTTTCGTGTAATATTGCTCGGCTTTGCGGAGGCTACTGATGTCATCTTTGTGGGCACATGGGCACGAAACCACCCTGGTGCTGTCTACATGGTCAACCTCAATTCAGGGAGGTCCAGTAAGGTGTTTGACCGATGCACTGTTGTTGTTCCTTATACAAGCTTCTGCATTCCAGGTATAATATATGTAGCTGAACACCTACTTATATCTACGTTTGTTGCTTCTCTGTTAACTTTACGTCCTTTATTATATATATATATATGATTTGCTATTAATGTTTTCTAGACTGCAAGTAATATTCGTCAGTTAGCAACAAGCCTGCAAACATGAAGATAATATTAGTGCTCAAGAATGATTTGTTATTAGTGTCTTCTGGACTGCAAGTAATAGTATGTGAATTTAGCAACAAGCTAGCCTGCATATATGAAGATAATATGAATGCTCAAGAATGATTTGTTATTAATGTCTTCTAGACTGCAAGTAATTGTATGTTAGTTAGCAACAAGCCTGCATATATGTGTAGATAATGTCAGTGCTCAAGAAACTTTGTTGATGCCACTGTGGTTGCTTTTGGATTAGTAAACGTCTGTAAAGTTGTCGTTTCTCTCCTTCAGTAGCAGATTTGTTGTACGATGTTGTTTCTAAGGTTTATGGGCAATGCATTCATCAACCTACTGATTTGTGTTCTCAATTATTTTTTACATCTCTGCAGTAACTGATGCCTCTTCTACAACTGAGGGGCCAGGAGATGATGCTTCAGGTGCATGACAGTCTCAATCTGCTTGTGCATGGCTTCTGAATGAGTCAGTAAGCAGTTGTGTTTCTGAGGTTATGCAGTGGGATGAGCTTTTAAGACATGTCAGTTCCTTTTGCTGTGGGATAACTGTTTGGGAATTGATTTTCTGGTGGTGAACTATTTAAATCCATAGCATTTTGCGTTGCCTCTTTACTTGCCTTTTGGACAATGTGAAACTAGTTGTGTTGCAGCAGTGATTTGAGGACTGCATCAGTTATCTGAATTCCTGAGCAGGTACCTGATTCGTTTGAGAGGGAGGGAGGGAGGGAGGTTCACGCTCGCCATTGGATAGTAGAAAGAGTCCATATATAGTGCGATCAACATTGCCTCTTACATACAGAAGTGTCATTGGAAAACCTGTTGATATCTCATAAATGACTTGCAATTGGATTACTGGAATCAGACGGGTATCAAGCAATGGTGAAGCATCATATGTCATATATACAAATGAGGTTGCTATCTGGAGACCAACCATGCATATGGGGCAATTTCAGATTTTCAGTGATGTCAATGAATGAAGAATATGAAAAAAAAAAAAACATGAAAGGTGCATGTGTGCATTGCTCCTAAAAAGAAACCCTTTTGTGTTCGCTAGCAAAAAGAAACTTTCATTTGTGCGCATTAGTTCTGACAAGTCGATGTCGTCAGCTTGAGTGATGACTAGACAAAGCCGGCCTTCTCTTGAGGTTTCCTGATGTCTCGTTTGTGCATGGATTTATTATTTATGCACACACAAAGCTAGCACAGGGACTGAATCTTTTGTGGTAGGTGAGACTGATTCAGAATCTCTGCATCTCCATCTGCTTGATCTTGACTCCCATGGCCGTGTGAGTGAGTGCTGATGTCTCCAAGCTTATTGGTGGGTAGGTGAATACCTTGCCTAGTATCATAGTAGTAGGTGCTCCTGTGAGGTGTCACCACCGTATCAAGGTCACCATCTTCGTTCTTGACCTCTCTACGAAATGAAACCAATCATGCAGAAAAAGCTCTGGACTGGATTGTTTATACACAAAACAAAGAGCTTTGCAAGAATTGCACATTACATGTCGTTGTTGGTGCAGAAAAAGGACCTGTGGTGTGTGGTTTGGGTAGGTGAAGTTGCTGTGTCTAGTACTATAACCACTGTTTGGTGACGGTGGTCAGCCTAAGATGTCTCTCTCCTGCTACCAAACCATTCACCTACATCCACATGGTACACGCCACCGTTCGCCGAATCGACCAACTTATCGGCCTTGGCGTGGAGGATCTGGAGGATTTCATAGATGACGAGTCGACGACCATTCTAAGCTTTGAGCTACTGAGCTAGGCAACTGGACTGAACAGGAACCCGGCCGAATGAACAGTCAACACAAGTTTCTGTGAAACAGGAAACAAAAGGATAGGAGTATACGGGGCGTAGATACTTTTTTAAGAAATAGGAAGACAGCGAGAACAACTGGTCGTCGTTCTCTGCACATCAGGCATGTTGATGCGATGCGAGAAGGTTAGTTGTAATGCGCGATGACTCGTTACGCTTGTCATTCACCTGCTGAAATATTCAGATGGACAATGGCAGGCGAAAGGAGGTGGGTCTTTTGGTTTTGTTTGTGAAGAGTGAACAAATCAGGAGGCGACAGAAAGGAGATTCACCAAACTCAAAGTGCACGTCTGTTAGATTAACAAGCTCAATCAGTGAGCTCCATGGGCTGTAAAGCTCGTATATATATTTATAACAACATACTCCAAGCAACTTGTGACATAGTCCAAGCAACAAATTGGTCCAAAGAACCTTGGCCACTTTCACCAGCTAGCTAGTTGTTGCCCAGCTTACGACGATTGCTTTTGTTCAGCCAGTCGTTGTCCCGGTTCTGATTGCTTTTCAATGTCCTGACTTCCTTATCACCTTTTCCTCCCCAATAAACTGACTGTTTTTTGGGGGCATATATATACTAATACATATTATTATCGTGAAAAGCATGCGCACTAAGTAATAATACGCTGCCATTCGCCAGCAATATTCAGAGGAACGTGGAGCGGTTTCCTTTGCTTGCAGCGCTGACGAAAAAAAGCACGCACCGTCAGTCATGTCCATGCTCTGTTCAAGTTAAGATAGAGGGATACATCGATGGAGGCCGAAAGCAGCTAGCAGCAGCTGAACAACGTGATGTGCTGTGACTAGTCGTTCTTATCTCTGTTACTAGAAGCCGACAGACAAAAAAAAAACACATGAATGAACAACGATTTTTACATGAAAAATCTTTGTGAAAACAAAATCACTATAGTCTGATGGCCGGCAATCTTTATTTGTCACGACGTATGCATGCATGAAAAGGAAATCAACTATTCCCGTGATTCGTATGAAAATAAAAACAAATTCACAAAATCACAAGGTTGTACAGTATTGCGGGTGGTATAGATGGCCAAACGAATGACACGATCCAGCACAATCCTGTATCTAGGCATGGATCCCGTTGTCACAAATAGTCTATGTTGTGTTTGGTTTGAGGAATAAGTTAGTTCATCTTCTTCTTATTTGCCTTCACTTTTTTCTTTGGTTTGTGGAGCAAAACTGAAGGTTGATGCATCATCGTCCCCTCGTTCCTCACAAGCTAATAACTAGTACGAGAAATTGAGTTACTCTACCAAATTTAAGGAATAAATAAATTTATAATGTAGCACCTCATCAGGATGGAGTGAATCCTCAAACTAAACACCTTATTGATTAGCCATGTTGTCATGCACGATAGACTCAATATGAGGCACAACTTTACGCTAGGTTAACCGTGTTGTGTCGGTCGATGAACCTGGTGGGCGGGGCCCTATGGGAGTGCTAGCTAGGTCAACCATCTCAACAAAGAAGAATTTAAAAAAAACAACAAAATCCTCAAGTTCATATATCCATGTACATGTTCATAGCTCAATCACAAATACACATTCACCCAACCACAAATCAATCACAAATATGCATGCTAGCTGCCAAGGGAGCTAGTGGATGGACCATGGGGGAGAACTAGAAGGGGGCAACTGGCAACCTCAGGGGCAGGGTCGTATGGGACAGCTAATGACATCTTGGGAAAAGAGTTCTTGTTATGGTCTAATTTACCCCATAACAAGAACTTTTTTTTTCTATGTTCAAGTTTATTTTCAATTCAAAATTTGTGAGACGATAGCTAGCATCATAATTTATGTATGTGGTAGCTAGCAGGTGCTTAATCTTCTCCCAAATTCTAAACTCCTTCCAAACTTCCTTTGCTCGTTCACAAGTGAAGAGCATATGCTTCGTTTCCTTAGCTCCTCCCGTTCCCCCAAGTTGCGATTTGCTAGTACGACAAGGTACAAAGCCTCTTCAGGACTAATGCTAAGCCCAACTCTAGCCGGTACTAGTGTGCTGAAAATAAAGTGTGTTCTCTACTAGTGTGTAGATATACTCATCTATTTTAAATTATATTTATGTCTAGATACGTAGTAAAATATATGCACTAAAAAAAATCAAAGTGAACTAGAATTTGAAATGGTAGGAGTATATATGTTGTTTGAAGAAAATATAAATTTGAGAAAGCCAATTTGTCAAACTCTACCTGTCCAATGCTTGACTTGGATCCGTCGGCACCAATGAGAAGCATCCACACAGAAGGATACAACGGAGGAAAAGGACGACGCATACATGCACGCATGAATTCAAAGTATACATGTTGTACAAAATAGTGGTACTTACATAAAAATGTACACACATACGAGTTGCGTCCCCGACTCCCCTATCTTATCGACTTCGTCATTTTGAAAAAGTTTTAATTGTGTCGAGTCGACCTCGATCACTTTGAAAAAAAAAAGACGTACCCAGTGCCGTAGGCTCCCGCACTGCGGAGTCTAGGGAAGAGAAAATAGCCAGCAGCCATTCTTGCATAAATATCCAGAGGCTAAGGCTTGAACCTCGATCACTTTGAGAAAGTGAGAATTGTTGTGAATGACAATGGGAGTATGTACTAGGCGAGAAAGTCGTGAGGATAGATATACGGATACAGCCGCACATGGAAATGGATTTGATGTCTGTCTGTGCCGTCGTCGTCGTTGTACTCTGTCCTCGCCTCTGTGCACCACGGTCGCATTGATCAAGTGTTATGCCGTTATGGGCTTATAGAGTGTCCATAAAGATGACGATGGGACAGAGACTTGGTATAGTAGTTTCGAAAAAAAGGGAGAGAGGGAGAGAGAGAGACTTGGTATAGTAGCGAGATGAGGAGTCCATGAGTACGGTCGGCCTTTTGCAACCTAGTTGGATAGGCTATGGTTTCTCGATGGCGTGCCTAATCTTTTCCGGTTCAATATTTCTGGATTAAATGGCCACAACCAGCCCATGCGATTGTTATTAGTGTTATTTTTACTGTTGTTAGCATCATTGCCATATTAGAATGATGTTTTTAAGAAATTGGCAAAAATACATAGCATATATATGTTATGGGTGTGTTTAGGTTTGCATGGAATGCAAAATGCAAAATGCCAACTACTTTTGAATTATAAAATGCAAAATGCCAAATTTTTCATGTGTGTATTTAGTTTCATCCAAAATGCCAAATTTTTTATGAGGGAGGGTGAGGGATGTACCACTTTTCGGCTTTTTTTTTGCTGCCTCTTGAGACCAAAATCTAAAATGAAGAATGACCAACTTTTTGGTAAGAGTTTAGGTGGTGTTTAATTTCATTTTGTAGAATGATGAGCCAAAACCCAACATTTTTTTGAAATGGGGAACTAAATACCAGGTAGTTGGATAATAGTTAATAGGTAATATTGTTTGCTTAAAAAAAAAGCTAATATTAGTGGGTACCGTTTGGATCCAGCATCTAAAAAGTGAATAGGTGGATGGTTTTGTGTATAGTAATGCTTTTCTCTTTAGCTGTTATACGGTAGAAGAAAAGGTGATTTTGGCAACTTATTAGCTAGTGATATGCTCACTCTATTCCGAATTTCTAAATTATAAGATAGTTTGGCTTTTCTAGTTATATTCATGCCTTTGCTATGCACTTAGACATAGTATATATCTAAATGCATAGGAAAAAATGTATCCACAAAATCTAAAAATATCTTATAATTTAGAAAGTAGGAAGCAGTTAATAATCCTATCTAACAGTCCAGATAACTTTTAGCTGGCTGGATCCAAACATTAATCGTCTGATTGCGTTTATCTCAAACAAACAAAAAAAAATCGTCTGATTGCGCATGGGCTGAGCTGCTTTTGCCATCGCACTTGAGAGAAGGTGGGGCATCATGTTTGACCCGAGGGCAATGGGAATTGAATGTGGTCATATTTCAGCTAGTAATAAACACCGACAAGCCCAGCTGTTACTGTTACTAAACGGCAAACTTGACCAAGTCGTCAACGAGACCAAGCAATGGGAATTGACTCAGGACTGCTGCTATGCTAGCTTTGGTTCGATGGTCATCCATTTGTTTTTTTTTTTTTTTTTGACAACAAGCCATCCATTTGTTTACAAGCTAGGCTACATCTCTCCTATAATGGCGAGATGGTTATGTGAAGATTGACCAAACTTAATTCGGTCAAGCGTCATTAGCCATTTTGCCAGCAGAAGTGTTTTTTTTTTTTAATCTTGCCATGCTAGTGCTGCCTTGCTGGTGCCCGCCTGCCTGGTGCGGCCATGCCAAATGGGTGTGCCTGCGTGAAGCGCACCGCACCGCCGGCCCACCACGCACCCATCACAGCGAGCCGGGCGGGACCCACGGGGGTGCGGCTGGTGAGCGACTGGGGCGGGACGGGGCGGGGCGGGCCGAACCACGCGGCCTCTCGGGGCCCACGAGTCAGCGGCATTGTCAGCAGCTAGGGCCCGCGGTGTTTGGTGGGTACGGGTCGCTGTCCCCCACCCAACCCACCCGTTACGGCCTACAGCGTCGCTGCCTTCCCCCTCCCGTGGGCCGCCCGATCCGACCAAAGGCAATCGGACGGACGGCAGGCCTCCGCTGCGCCCGTGGGCCCGGTGCCGACGGGGGGCGGGGGCTATAAATGGGCCGGCGCGCGGCCCGGCACGGCGTGCGCTGCGGCCGGGTCGGATCTCAGACGAGACGAGTTACCATCTCATCCCACTCCAACCACCCGCCCGCCGCCTCCACCGGATCTCGTCGGACTCCGGATCCGCCCGACCACCCCGCGCCGCCGCCGCAGCAGGTGAGCATCCCTTCGCCCCGCCATCCCTTCTCCCTCGGTCCGCGAGGCGCCGCTTGTCCGGTCTCTGCGTTCCGGCGCCTGCTTCCTCTCCCTTCGCCGTAGGGTTTTGTATGTTCTGTTGTCTGTAGCAAGACGGCGTTTCTAGGAGCAGCGGGCTCTTGATTTGCTGCCCGCAATGGCCGGAGTAAGGCTCCGGCACGCGCCCTGCGCATTCTTTGCCGCCGTCGAAGAAAGCCAAAACGTGTGTGGACGGGGCTTGCCGTGATAGGTTTCCTGGGTTCGTTCGTTCCTTCACGCCGCGAAATGTTTTTGTTTTTTCTCATGAATTAATCCGATAGTTAGTCAAGGAGGGATTTTTTTTTTCCTTTTGCTTTCATACGCACCTGTTCGGGGTGGTAGTGATGGTGTTCTTGTCGCGTTCCACAAGACGGTGACCAAGGCTCCACACGTGGTTGGACGAGGCGATTTCATTGGATGGTACCCCATCCGTGTTGTTAGCTAAAAAATAAAATCTGTGCTTTGGGCTCAACATGTGTACATACAAGTGTTAATCCGAATTTTCTGCTGCCCAAACATGTGTGCAGAAACTCCGTAGGTTATCGGTGCTTTGTTTTTACCTTAGATTTTATAAAGGTTGTTGCTGAAATGATACTGATGCTGTGGGAGAATAATCGGCAATTAGTTTTGTCTTATTATTCGTCTATAAAGAAACCACATGCTTCGCATACACTTTTTGCTAGGTAAGCTGCATGAGGTTTAGGGATTTCAGAAAAAAAAAATGTTTATTTCTGCAAGCTGTCCGGAAACTTACAGCTACTGGTTCTTGCTTCTACCATGTTCTGTAGCGTTGTTTCGAGTGCTTTGTTGTACCTGTGTGAAGGTTGCTGCTAAAACGGTAGGGGTGCTCAGTAACTGCTGCCTGCGATTGTTAGCGAAAAATGGTGCTCTACCAGGAGTTCCCTTTTTACAAGCTACTATAGTAAATTGTTGCTGCCAGTTTATGCTTTTATACTATGCTCCGTGATGTTGCTTTATTGTAGAAACTACCTTTTCACCCTGCAACATGTATTGGAAGAATATAATTTGAGTGGTTGCTTTCTTCCTAGAATCTTGTTACATGATTTGTTATTCTTGTGCTGATTCCGGCCGGAGCTTGGTTGATTCCTCTTGCCTTATCCACTAAAGCACATATGCGGAGCATTGTTCTGTACGAGTGGATCAGAAATGCCAACTATTGTGAGTGGGACTTAGTTGATCCTGCGTGAAGAATCTCTCAACCTGAAATTGTGCTCTTGTTATGTGCCAACAAATCTGCCCTTTTGTGCTTGTTTAGTAGCCTAGCACTCTTTATTGTTGTCTTTTGTTGCATGAGACAGAATTTTTGCCAAAAGGTGTTTGTTTGTGCCCTGGGAGTCCATACTGCTGATCAACAAATCGCTTTTCGTTATTGCTATGTCTAAACATTTTTACACTGCCCTTATATAGGAGTACATCAGTGTTGTTGGTCATGCAATTCATTTGTTTATGAGGATTTTTCACTTTGCCTTAGCCATTTTGTGCACTAACTAATCATTTGTATTGTCTGATGCAGATCAGAGAAGATGGCCGCAGTCGACACCTTCCTCTTCACCTCGGAGTCAGTGAACGAGGGGCACCCTGACAAGCTCTGCGACCAGGTCTCAGATGCCGTTCTTGACGCTTGCCTTGCTGAGGACCCTGACAGCAAGGTTGCTTGCGAGACCTGCACCAAGACCAACATGGTCATGGTCTTTGGTGAGATCACCACCAAGGCCAATGTCGACTATGAGAAGATTGTCAGGGAGACCTGCCGCAACATTGGTTTCGTGTCAGCCGATGTCGGGCTTGACGCTGACCACTGCAAGGTGCTTGTCAACATTGAGCAGCAGTCTCCTGATATTGCTCAGGGTGTGCATGGTCACTTCACCAAGCGCCCCGAGGAGATTGGAGCTGGTGACCAGGGACACATGTTTGGGTATGCTACTGATGAGACCCCTGAGCTGATGCCCCTCAGCCATGTCCTTGCTACCAAGCTTGGTGCTCGTCTCACTGAGGTCCGCAAGAATGGAACCTGCCCCTGGCTCAGACCTGATGGGAAGACCCAGGTGACAGTTGAGTACCGCAATGAGGGTGGCGCCATGGTCCCCATCCGTGTGCACACTGTCCTCATCTCTACCCAGCATGATGAGACGGTCACCAATGATGAGATTGCTGCTGACCTGAAGGAGCATGTCATCAAGCCTGTCATCCCTGAGCAGTACCTGGACGAGAAGACCATCTTCCACCTTAACCCATCTGGTCGCTTTGTCATTGGTGGGCCTCATGGTGATGCTGGTCTCACTGGCCGGAAGATCATCATTGACACCTATGGTGGCTGGGGAGCCCACGGTGGTGGCGCTTTCTCTGGCAAGGACCCAACCAAGGTCGACCGCAGCGGAGCCTACATCGCGAGGCAGGCTGCCAAGAGCATTGTCGCCAACGGCCTTGCTCGCCGTGCCATTGTCCAGGTCTCCTACGCCATCGGCGTGCCCGAGCCTCTCTCCGTGTTTGTTGACACATACGGCACAGGCACGATCCCCGACAAGGAGATCCTCAAGATTGTGAAGGAGAACTTTGACTTCAGGCCTGGCATGATCATCATCAACCTGGACCTCAAGAAAGGCGGCAACAGGCGCTACCTCAAGACGGCGGCCTACGGCCACTTTGGAAGGGACGACCCTGACTTCACCTGGGAGGTGGTGAAGCCCCTCAAGGCGGAGAAGCCTTCTGCCTAAGGCGCCTGCCCTCACTTTTTCAGAAGAAGCTTTTGGTCTGCTGCGCTTATCATGTTTTATTATTATGGCTTCTATATGTTGTGATTCTTGATCTGCCCCTATGCTTATCATTTGTACTTGTACTGTCCTAATAAGTGGTACTTGTGAGGGTCTTATTGTGTCTGCTTATTTACCTAGAGGATTATTTCTGGTTTTACTGCATATGTAATGCTTATTAAAACAATGAAAGAAGCTTACAGGCTACAGCTGCTACTTTGACAAGTAATGAAACCTCGTGAATTTTGGTTATACTCTCTCTGCGGCCCGATATACCCGGCGTGCAACCGTTTTCCAAATGATTGGCCAGATTACGAGGCGGTGCATATGCCGAAATACGTATCTGTTATCCAAGCTTGCACGCCACTGATGTTAACTGGTCAGTGTTTGTATATATGACTGGCTGATGTTTGGTGAAGCTGCGGTGGTGTAGAAGTATCTGTTTGTGGACTCTGTAACCTTCCAGGTAACTGAACATCGCCTTCTCGTGTCCAGCGACCTGTACTAGGGTGATGCTGCGCAAATGTTTGTTGACATTAGGTGGTTGTTGGTGAGCAACCAGAACCAGAAGGGGTTATCAGTGGCACTAGTAGGTCAGGATATTTCCTAGGTCTGATGAGGTCAGTTGTCAATTTTCGCAGCAACCCGGAGTGCATCCCATTCGCAGGTCAGCTGTGCAGATCAGTGAACATTAACTGAAACTCTGAATCTTCTCTTTTGGTAGACCATCGCCCATCAGCAAAGTGATGTTTGGTCTGTCACCCTCTCAACCTCTGCTGATGTCAGTGTATCTGAATTCTGACGATCATGTCTAGTCAGCTAAGGGTGTGTTTGGGCCTAACTAAATCTGTGCAGCTGAAATCTCTAGGAATCTGCGGTGATGATTGGGATCACACAACTCGGAGATGACAGCTCAAGAGGATTTCCCGTTCCATCATGTTGGAGATGAGATGACCCAAACCAGATTGCCCAAGATGCAACGCAATGCAATACAACCGGCTCTCAGGTTCGGCAAGGTGGCACTGTACTGCGCGCCACACATGTCCACTAAAGTGACCAAACTGAAACTGCAGGTGGACGGCCAGAGAGATGATAAAAAAAGTACTTGCAGTTTGTAGGCCGTGCCAAATGTAATTGATCAAATGCAAGTGTGTTATCTGCTCGTAGTTTAGCCAAATGCCAAAGGTACATCTGGCCTTGCGAAGCTTTTAGCAGCTAGTTTGCCTTCGAAGGCAGGGCACACCAATGGAGTTGACAGCGATGAGTATGGTCAATAGGAGTATTTATTTGTCACTGCAGTTGCAAATAGGAATTCTGTTGACATCAACCAACTGCAAATTAACTGGGTAACAGAGCATGCAGTCTTTGTTTTGGGGGAGGGAAAACACTCAAATCAACTGACTGCAAATTAACTGGGTAATAGAGCGTGCAGTAAAGGTTTTGGGGGAGGGAAAACACTCAAATGAACTACAAATGCCAGGGGCGACAAGACATAGAAGACCCCCAATCCATTTGGTTTGAGCTGGCTTTACTGTTTAGCACACAAAATGCTCATGTACTTGGCCTCAAAAAAAAAAATGCTCATGTAGGCCATACTTCATTAGGAGGCCATACTCCATTTGGTTCCAGTTTTGTTCTAGCATTACAGCCAAGATTTCATTGATAGTATGATTACCCAAAGCGCCAATTGGAAATGCTAGAACAAAACTGCAACCACCAAACATGCAGAAGCAGGAGCCAACCACAGTTTGTCGTTCGTTTGGAAAAATAAAAACAATCACCGGAAGGACGCGTCTGCTGATCTGGAACAAGAGAATCCAAGACTGATAGCAAAAACATTCCCCTGAGGCAAAGGATTGATAACATTTTTTGATTAACAAGATACGGAGTAGGAAAACCATGATCTGGGGAGCCTAAACCACATGCAGATCATCATTGGGTTGGCAGCATGCAGCGCCGCAAGCCAACTCATATGTATGCCTGTCTACCATGCATCTTAGCTCATCATTCGCGATGCGATTTCTCGTCATGCTTGCATATTATAGATATAGTGATACAGACATGACATAGCCATGTTTGTTTTCTCGGTGTTACCTTCCAGCAACCGCTGACTGATAATCAGGCCTCTCGCTCAGATATATATCCATGTCGTCTCTTCAGAAAAACATCGCTTCAGTAGTGTAGACATGCTCACATGCACATGCAAAAACAGCTAGTGGAAACACCAGATGCGTTCAAGATTTTTCTTTCTTTTTTGTGTGTGTCAATCGAAAACTGAAAAGGGAGGATGGTGGGGTGTACAGTACTCTGTGGCAGCTCAGTCTGGCTATCCGGAGAAACCTGATTGCAGATGACAGCTGGAACCGTTTCCTATCCCTCTTCATGTTCCTGCTCCTTGTGAAGAATGAAGATATACATACACTCCTCTGTCGGTCCATTCAGTCTGATGGCATCATATTATGAACAAAACAGGCAAGACATAATAACATAAGTACAAGACAAACATTTTCTTTCCCACGTTAATAGCATTTCTCAGCTGGCCTCTCAGGACAGATGTTTGCATCAGAAGGTCCCGGCGGCGGGGATTCTTTCTGCTTCTTGTTCGGGATTCACGTCTGCTAATAATAACAGTTAGGTCCTCGCTGACAGGGTTTCAATAAAACAGCTTCGGTTTCACCTACAGTAGTAGTATTATTATTTGTAGCACTGTTACTCATTTCTCTTTTTTCCCCTCATTTGCAGGGTTTAATTTAATGAACTTGAAATCGGTGAAGATATTTTTTGCCCACAGACTTCGGTTTCTCGTCGTGATACTGTATCATAAACTAAAACTGTTTGGAACTCTGTCAGAGAGAACATTTTAGCTTCAACATCTTCAGGCTTAGGCCTAGAGATTCACCGGCTCCAAATTCACCTCACAAAGCAGTGTTCACAGAGCCATTGGAGCTGGAAAACCCGGCTTGGCTTCCACCGGCCCCGTGAGACGATGAGAGGAGAGAGGAAAACACATTTGTTTAAACAGTAGTTTTTTTCAGGTGAATCCAGAGCCCGTAAAACCCCTACCAATGGGCGCACTAGTCTGCCAGGTGGAACCGTTTCCTGCTCCTTGTGAAGATAACACTCCTCTTTTGGTCCATTCAGTCTGATGGCAGTACAGTATATGACCAAAACAGGCGCGCACACACACTCTACTCGTACAAGACCAATATTCCACGTTAATAACATTTCTCAGCACAGATGTTTGCATCAGAAGCTCCCGGCGGCGGAACGGAACGGCAGAAAGAACAGCAGACAGCTAACGACGGTAGGAGCACAGCATGTGAGAGTGAGGTCTCAGACAGCTTGGTGAGCAGGGCAGGGCAGGCAAGCTGCCAAGCCGACCTGACCCACACCCACCTGAACTGACCGCCGCGTTTGGTCAGTCAAATACGCCCGCCGTTTCAGGGCCCGACCACCGCCGGTGAGCTTACCTCCTCCTCCTCTCTCCGACCACGTCACCATTAGTGAAGCAATGGCCTATTCGACAAGGTCTTTGCTTTCTTTCTGCTCTGTCTGCCTGCCTGTCGAAACCTCGCTGGTTTCATTCAGTTCAGGCATGATGATCTTTTCGCTTCTTTCTGTGAGGTAAAATTATATTCTTTTCTCGATCCTCTTTATCCTTTCCTAATTTGAGAGGATCGTATATACAATATGAAATGAATATGAATGCCACGTCTGTATCAAATCCCTGACGACGTAGTGCTTGCTCATCATTGGCATCAAAAGTCAAATGGAAATGGTCTTGGCCCGTCTGTTGGCAGGAGCAGCAGTAGCGGCTCTCTTCACATTTGGTACGGAGTCAACGATGCTTGCATTGTGTGGCTCTCCCCGTGCTGTTAAGCTTAATCAGAACCATTCAGCGGTTAGATCGACCGACCTCGACCGGATGAATGGTTGAGCCGGTGCATGCGGTTATTTGATATCTTAACTGTGGGAGTTGCTAAACTTTACGTCGATTACCTGGAAAAGGGGTATCCTAAGTCCTCGTTTAACTGGGCGGATCCCCGAAGTCAGCAACGCAAGCCCTTCAACGACATCCCTCATTACCACTCGGAAATCCACAAACTAAAGCATGCTGAACCGGTCCACAAACGGGCGTCGACAGCCCAAAGCCACAACCTGCTCGACGGACCAACGCACGGACCGAGACTGTACTCTCAAGGGTGCGACTCGGGCGACCCCTCAAGGACGGAACTCCGTCCGGGCGAACGGGCCGGCCTCGAGGACGGAACTTCGCCCGTGCGAATGGGCAGCCCTCGAGCATGGAAAAACCCTCGGCACCTACTCCCAGTACAGATCCAGGCGCATTCGATGCATTTTACCTGTTCCTGTCTAACCGTATGGCCACAGTTACCGAAACAGCTGTGGGTATGGCAGTCAAATCCTGCTTTTACTGCCCATACCCTGGAATCCCACGGATCGTACCTCACTGCCGCACCATACCGAGCACTGTGCCCTGTCCGGCACCCCCTCGAGATGTATATTCCCCGCATATCCCGAGATTCGGCCTTATCCGATGAGCCTCGACCCCTTGACTCGAGCCCCTCGTCTTGACCCAAGGCCTCGACCGTCGCCCCTCGACACCGTCACGCCGACCCTCGAGCGGGACTTCAACAACTTCAGTCAACACTTCAACAACTACCGACGTGACGGCCGCAGGGCTTCCCATACCGACGTACGCCTCTACAGCGGCACCGACATGATCGGCATCAACGTCATATGTCACCAACCACGTGAACCCCAAAAACATGTACTCCTGTGCCCCTCCTTCGCCTATAAAAGGAGGAGCCAGGACTTTCGTGAGGGAGAAGAAGAGATCCTAGAGCTTCATACGCTAAGGCTTAGACCACAGAACAACACCGTGAGACAGTGTAGAGAGCTAAGCGCCCGAAAAGCTCGGGCTCAAGCCCACACTTCTCACACCGGCTTGTATTCACCCCTGTACTAGCGCTTCGGTGCAAGATAACATGAACTATCCCCCCGCTGGACGTAGGACCTTCTTTGCCTGAACCAGGATAAATCGCTGTATCCTTCTTGCATCACCCACCGGATTAAGGGAGCACGCAATTATGAATTTACTCGTTGGTGTTGGCCCCCGGAGTCGAAACACCGACACTTTAGTCGTCTGAAATTCAGGCGATGGTTACAGACCATCAGGTCTTCGTCCAACGCTCAGGTTTTGTCTCAGTTGCATCTGTACGCTAGTTGTGCGCCTCTTAGTTGGACAGAGGCTGGGAGTATTCCAACATCTATGGGGGCAATTGGTTGCCCGCACCGGATGGCGCAAAGGGCCATCCCTGCTCGTTGACGTTACCTACCACTTGTTTGGTTGCCCTGCTCGCACCGTTTCCCCACACCGCGCCGTTCATTTCGCCCTCTCCGTCATGGCTCATGCCATATGCTCGAGGTGAACTTCCCTCGCTAGCCTGACGGCGCGAGAACCTAGGTGCACGAGGGAAGTGACAAAGTTTGTTCATCAAAATGGTCTATACGGACAACCAAACAAACTTACTCTCATCCTGTACGAAAATGTTTTTTCAACCAAACACGAGCGAGTGCACGATCTGAGCGTGCATCAAACCAGCCTAGACTACCTCTCCATCCTGGCTCATATTGGTTGGGGCAACCAATCACCCCCTATGTATCAATTCAATGTACTACTCTTTGGTTTAATAAAAGCTTCCCATTTCTAAAAAAACAAAGAAAAAATATGTACGCTAGCATTCATCCATCACCTAAAGACAAGCCTGATTTTAGGCGACCGACGAATAGGAAATGTACTTAATTATCAAATATATTTAATTTATGGATACTTAATTATACTCTATAATTGATTTCATGATGCTTATTTGATATCTTAAATATTGATATTTTTTCTAAAAAAAGTAGAATTGAAGACAGAGAGAGTATGCAAGTCTTAGAGCCGGAAACAAAAATAAAAGGCCATGGCTTGTTTCTTTATTTTTTAGTTTATTAATGGTGATGATGATGTAAGCCAACATTTTAACAAAATATGTTAACCGAGAACACGACAAGTCTTCTTGAGCAGATGCGACATTCTTGTTTTCCAGCAATCCAAATACCCCAAAGTTCCTATTCATATTTTGATATAGTTTTCTACTTTTCACTGTATCTTATTTCTATGCTATTTCTATTTTCTTTGGTTTACATTCTTGCTCCAAACATCCCTGAACGAATATGGAAAATTCAAGAGAACTCTTTCTCTAGATCGCTGCTATTTCATTCATGTTCCCTTTCCGCTCATGATAATGCTTGCATCGCCTCACTTGCAAAAGACTCATGTGTCTTGTAATATAACTACTCTTAGACACTCTCAAAACTAAAGTTCATGTGATTGGCGCATCTACATAGAAAGGTGGTTGGCGTGCTCGCAAAATTAGAGGGAATGGAAATGAAAGGTGAATAGTATTTTTGGCATATATCCCTTTTGGAAACCCTCTTTACAACTCTAAAGTTCTATGCCATAAGTAGCTGCATTATGAAACCTAGGAAAGTAGTTACCAGATGGGAGATAAAAGGAATCATACTACTATAAGTACCTCAAGAAACACATAAGAGTACTTGACTAAAAAATCCATAGGTTGTTTGATATGGCTTTTTCGAAGGAGCTAGAGTTTTTTTTTTTTTTGAGGAAACACAATTTGTGGCTCCTCTGTTTTCATTAAAAAACGACTCCTACAAAACGTTTGGTAGGGCGTGGAGAAGCCCTCGGAAATAGGCCCTCGGTCTTATATGCTCTTTGAGAAACTATCTTACAAAAAGTAAGATAAATTTTATCATAATGTGTGATGATATGAATATTAACTTTAGGGCAAGGGATTCAATGATTCATATGTTGGTGTCTAAGAGCATTTCCAATAGTCCAACCCTCTAAATCCTTATTTGGAGAGCCATTTCCATAAAAAAAATTATCTTTCTATGTCTCTCTACACTCCAACCACTTTACCTTTGAGAAGCGAGAAACCAGGAAGGATGTGAATATTTAAAGATCTAGTTGAAGAAGTTGTCAGTGAGATTTTTTCCCACCAAAATCTCTATTCTTATCATTACGGAAGATATAAGAGGCTCCTCAAGTTGCTATAAGAAGAGGTTATTGGCAAAATAGCAATAGAGTTGGTGATGTCAAGAAAGAGGGGGTGAGAAAGAGTGGTTAGGAAGGGGTAGAGATGTGAAGTCATTGGTGTCAATGACCTACTACCTACAACAAATGTTATCAGCAATCCAAATATGTTAAAAAACAAGTCACACATAATGTCTTAAATTTCATATTAATTTACATAGACAAAGTAATTAATGGTCAGCGCAAGTAGTGACTAACAATAAAATGCAAGATAGTGTGTCTTGAAACTTCTTAAATGGACTCGTCTATGAGAACCCTCTCACAATAATATAAGCATGAGATCAAGGACCCTCCTTCTATATACAACAAATCGTCATTCACCTCCTCCTCCTCCATGAGTTTGCATCACCCATACCCTCTTTTCCTTGGCTTGCCGGCCATCCATCCCTATCCCACTGTCAATCCTTGCCATGCTAGTGTCGCCTCCGTTGCCTGCAAGAACCATCCTTTTACCCTTCTCCATCTCTTTTCTCTCCTTACCACAATTGGATCTTGTTGCCTCACCCTCATCGAGGCCTCCCGACCTAGCAACATCATCACCGCTGAATTTGTCGCCCTCGCGACTACCACCATTGCTAACTATTGTGATAACGTTGGGAGCCTTTTGCCCCAATCCCACGATGCCAAATCTACCATCGTGCTACCACCACCATGGCAACACCCTGTGCTGCTGCCGACACGGTGGGACACCCCGACATGGACTGTTCCAACCAGCCCCCTCCATAGTTCTCACGGCCACCACAACAATAGGATACCTTCACCATAGAGCCTCCCTAACTATTCTCCCTCCTTAGTTGCCTATATAGTCCCACCCCATAGCACACCCTATCATCATTATCAGTCTTGAAGCCACCCCAAAGCTCCCTTTAAATCCCGCAACCACAAAACTCCCTTCTATAATCTGAATCCAAAACCCTAAACCTAGATCCAAAATTTTTAAGAGAAGAAGTCATTGTTCCGGCGCTCATAAAAATTGAAGAGGACATCAAAACGTTGCTTACTACTAAATGACTATCGATTCAATTTATTACTTATTTCTCTCTCTTTTGTCTTCATTGATATCTCCTCCTCTTCCAAATTAGGAAAGTTCTACGAGAGTTTTAGTTTACTAGAACACGTTTAAATGGTGGCCAACGTGTGTCGCAAGTGTGGCACGTGGGAACTGCCCAACACTCCCGCCATACGCTGCCAAAGATTTGGCGCGCGTCACAACGGCTAGTTCATAACATGCACCGCACGCCAACTGTCTAGCGTGTGTTTTGTCCGCCTCACTCGCAGTGCGGCCACAGCTGTGGCGGGAGCCAAACACGCCCTTAATAATTTTCAAATGTGAAACCGAACATTTTTCATGGTTTCGAGATGACGGGCTGCAAGCTCATCGCCGACGTTTTTCGAATTTGATTTGACCAGTTGAAAGAGGGACGTGGTCAACTGAAAGTTCCCCGTGCGTGAGATGAAAGCGTCGGAGTTTTTTTTAAAGGAAAAACCGAGAAGAAAAATGGGAAGAGGCACATGGGGGTTTGTCTTTTGCTCCTCTCACACACGCATTCAGAGTTTTTTTCTGACGCGACGACCAACACCACACGGAGAAGACGGAGGAGGACAGTAGACCCGCTAAGCAGCAGCATATAAGCTCACGGCTCACCGCTGGTGACCGCACAGCCAAGCTCCGTCCGTCGGAACTCGGAACTCGCCTACCCTTCCTACTCCGTCCTCCTCCGTCCGCTGCCTCCCGCCGCCGTGCAGCCTCCTCTGCGGCGTCGTCTCCCTCCCTCACTCCGCCGCCGTCGCCGCCGGGACACGCAAAGGTGCCGGATTCGGCTCCCCGCTCCCCTTGCTCTGATCTGTGGTTTTGTGCTGTCATGGCTGCTTGTGATCTCTTCTCTGGGGGGGCGTTTCCTTCCCGGCCGGTGGGTTCTTGCCGTCCTGGAGCGCCGAATCTGGAGCCTGGAGGAGAGTCGGTGACGGCCCCGAGCTCGCGCCAGTCGATGGCGTCGGGGAGGGCGCCGCCACGGGGGTCGGGCGACGGTAGCAGGCGCCGCAGCTCCCGACCCGACCCTGCTGCCCGCGCTCGCGCCGCGGTACGCCGCCAGGGTGAGGCCGGCCGGCGAAGGGGGTGGGATCGAGGCGGAAGGTGTGCAGCCCCGCGTTTCGTTCTTTGCGAAATTCGTAGCGTCTGGAGGTTGGGGAAAGGCTGTTGTGTGATCTGATCTTGTGTTTTTTTCCCCTACCGTTTCTTCGAGGGAAACATTCTTCTGCTTCGGGTTGATCGTTTTTTGCAAGGTTTTCAGGTGACTGGGAAGCCGCGTTAGTCCCATCGCCATCGGGGGATTAGGGAAAATTTGCACTTTTTTTTTTGGGGGAGGGCGGTGCAAGCTGTATCCCACTCCATACTGCCTTCGTCCGTGGCGTGGTGTGGTGTACCATTTGGGGATTCATCGCTGCATTGGTAGCTCAGCGAAACGATGCTTCACTGATGAAGCAATTCCAGGTTTTGCAGAGCTAAGGAAAGAGATGGACACGATGTTCGCCTTTTGGATTGGCACAGTTTCATGAGCTGGCGTGTGTGAGAATGGCATGATTGTGAGCTGTGGGCACGAGGGAAAAGGTGACCCCTTGGAGCTGGACTGTTGGTACTGTGGAGGAGGGGCACTGCATCAAATGCATGTGAATATGTGATGCGGCAATGAATTTTAATGTAGCCACGATTGAGATGAATCCATAGGCGAAGCGAAGTGACTAATGTGGTTTCAGACTTAGGAATTTGTTCTCGTTTTGAGAAATAAGCATAATTGCAAGTATTCGTTCGGTGGTGCAATGACCCCAATGCTGACTGGTAGATGCTTAATCTAATAGTAGTAATAGATTTCCAACCAATGTGCATAATTATTGTCTCTAGCTAAGGTGGCATGAAACCTGTGGAGTATTAAGAATTGTCAAGGCTGTCCATGCAGAATGAGCTGTCCTTTGATCAGCTTCATAGCAAGTGGTGATTTTGAGTAGTTAGTACCTTCCTGGTAGATATATTTTAATCTACCCAGGGCAGTTGGGAAACAACAAAGAACACAGGAATACCTCCATTTTTTAAGTTGTCCTTCTGCATGAATTGTTTGCAACATGCGGGTCAATTTGGTTGCTGTGCATGTTTAAGTGAAGAACATGAATGCGGAGCTACAGGGGAAAAGGGATGGAGAGAATTTATACATGGTCTTGTTTACACCATGGATGTTGCGATGAGTGCATGGCATGGATATCAATTACTTATGGAATTGGTTGCTCGATTTCTAACAGATTCCCGTTTCGTTGTTTCCTGCTTTCTGGCTGATGCTATATTGCTGCTACTTCTAATAAAAAGCTGTTTGATTCCAACTTCCAGGTCTTGTCTTTGGGTAGAACATGTCTTGCTTTGCATGTTGCGGTGATGAAGATACCCAAGTACCAGACACCAGGGCTCAATACCCAGGACACCATCCAGCTAGTAAGAGCACTGGGCCTTTTTTCTGTTGTAATACTATGCAGTGCGCCGTTTCTCATACCATATATTTAGTTTTTAATTTTTTATGCTTGGTCAATATTTTTCTAATAAACTCCAATTGACCTGCAGGGACCGATGCATACCGCCCTACTGATCAGCCTCCCAAGGGTCCTCTGCCTGTGAAAATGCAACCAATCGCAGTCCCTGCTATTCCTGTGGATGAGATTAGGGAGGTGACTAAGGGTTTTGGTGATGAGGCCTTGATTGGTGAGGGCTCCTTTGGCAGGGTATACTTAGGTGTTCTCAGAAATGGTAGGAGCGCCGCGGTAAAAAAGTTGGATTCTAATAAGCAGCCAGACCAAGAATTCTTGGCGCAGGTTTGTGTTTCCCTGTTCATGAAATGCAGTACATCATTTTTAGTCTGTAGTTTGAAGTCATTCTGAAATTTATCTACAGGTGTCTATGGTGTCAAGGCTAAAGCATGAAAATGTTGTTGAGTTGCTTGGTTACTGTGCTGATGGGACACTCCGTGTCCTTGCTTATGAGTTTGCTACTATGGGTTCCCTTCATGATATGCTTCATGGTATTGTCTTGTGCTATCTTTTTTTTTAATCTTTTGCATGAGTTGTAATGTCTCATGATCCAAGTAAAGAAAGAAACCATGTTTAACACATGTCGAATATGTCTCTTTACAGGAAGGAAAGGTGTTAAAGGGGCTCAACCTGGTCCAGTCTTATCATGGTCACAACGTGTGAAGATAGCTGTTGGGGCAGCAAAAGGCCTCGAGTATCTTCATGAGAAAGCACAGCCCCATATCATACACCGAGACATTAAGTCTAGCAATGTTCTTCTTTTTGATGATGATGTAGCTAAGATAGCTGACTTTGATTTATCAAACCAAGCTCCTGACATGGCAGCTCGGCTTCACTCAACTAGGGTTCTTGGAACATTCGGATATCATGCGCCTGAGTATGTTCTGATTTCCTTTTCAATTGTTCTACAGACCTTTTGAGATAATTGAGCTTAACGTTAATTCACCTTTTTGGGGGTCAGGTATGCAATGACTGGGCAACTCAGCTCTAAGAGCGATGTATATAGTTTCGGAGTTGTTCTTCTTGAGCTATTGACTGGAAGGAAACCTGTTGACCATACATTACCAAGGGGACAGCAGAGTCTTGTGACTTGGGTAAGTTTCATCTACACATGCTCGTTGTGCTTATAAGATAGGGTGAACTTGTATTTTTCTGGGGTGAATCAAATTAATGACTTATTCAACACTGGCAGGCTACACCAAGACTTAGCGAAGACAAGGTTAGGCAATGTGTTGACTCAAGACTTGGAGGGGACTATCCTCCTAAAGCTGTTGCAAAGGTACGATGAATGGTCTTTCTTCTCAAACTATGCTTGACTTTTTAAGATAGTTTTATTAACTGTTAAGAGAAGTGCCAAAGAAAGGTGGTTGTAGAAGAATAGATGAGTAAATTGTCTTCAGTTATTGAAATGTCTAATTCTAGTGTTGTGCTCATAGAATTTGACCTGCTACTAAACATTGTTCTTGAAGCATATTTGCATTCAGTGTCAGTTTATTATGCTATAAGCTTTGATCCTTCGCTGCTGATGCTATCAAGTGTTGCTCTTGAGTTCATGTGCCCTACGGTGATCATCCATTTGAAGGTTTTAACCCTGTTTCTGCTCCTGTCTTTGAAACAGTTTGCAGCTGTTGCCGCGTTGTGTGTTCAATACGAAGCAGACTTCCGGCCAAACATGAGCATTGTTGTCAAGGCGCTACAACCCCTGCTGAATGCGCATGCGCGGGCATCTAACCCAGGAGAAAATGCTGGGTCATAAGCTTCCCATTGCTTCTCTCCCTCCTCTTGTATGATAGATAAGTAAGATATATGAGTCGTCGATGTCGATCTTGCGGACATATGGCTGGCAGCCTGTAACATTTGTGATTATTCTTCCCCTGAGTTGTAAACAAGATTCTTGTATCCCAACAATATTTGATTCTTTCTATCGGTTGAAAGATGACCCTTTATTGGTGCTGTTTTTTCTTTTGTAAGAGTGACCTAAGCAAAACTCCGAAATTTTATTACTCCCTTTATTCAAAATTGTAAGACGTTTTGACTTTAGATATATATCGTTACACCCTATGTCTAGATATTTATATTATATAGTAAAAGCTGTGTATCTAAATGAGTCAGAATGTCTTCCAATTTAGAACGGTGGGAGTATAATACAAACAGTTCGGTGCTAAAGTATTTACAAAAGGTGGGTGGGGATCTGTTCGTAGTCAAGTGAGCAAAATTTATGTGCACACTCGGAGCATGACTCACATTGACCGAAATAAATTTCGAGTATAAATTGAATTTTATTTCTATGGATAGAATGCCTTCAGGTGAATTATCATATTTCAATTCAATTTGATGGCCTTCACCAACCCTACAGAATATGGGCCTGTTTCATTTGTGGCCAGGACTGGGAGGCTCAACCGGATAGATAGCGTCTAGCCTTAGGTGCTGAAAATCAACAGCCTAGGTTACTTGGCTCAGGCATCCAAACAGGTCCGACTGTCCGAGTCAAGTTGAGCAAATTGTGTGGATGAATGCAATTTTTCTCTGAACAGAATGCCTCCAGGCTCCGGTCAATTATCATATTCATTTGATTTGAGGGCGTTCAAATTCAAGCTGGACTAGCATCATACCTTGATCTTCTGTTGCGATGATCAGTGCCAAGCCAGGACTTGTGACATAAAGCATCAGCAAATTCACAGCCATGAGTGCAATACTCATGCTGGAGTTACCATCTTATTATTACCCAAGACAAAAGGTCACAGACCGCATAATATAGCCAATTAGACTTACATTACATGTGTCAACTGCGCACTGAAGGTACTCTGAAATTATAAGATGTAGATTCATGACTACATGACTGCTCATGAGCTGACAAGAACTAGCTGACTACAAGACAGCTTCTGAGTTTACATCAACCAGTAGAAACTGCACTACGGATTACATACTACAACTATTACAGTCTACAGACTAGGATTGGATGTCGGCAAAGTTTGGTCTAGACATCTGACCATGCAGCATGCACAGCTGCCCAAGCCTACAAACTAATTTAAACACTACATTGACATCTGCTTAAAGTATGAGCTAGTTGCTCACCTAACGATGGATGGAATCTCTAACTTCTTTACACGAAATGGGGTTTACGATGCTGCTTCATCGCTTTGCGAGGATCACTAGTGCCAGCATTGACATAGAAGCAATGAACTTGAAGCCCTGGCTCTCCCAAAAATTCTCCTTGTCGTCATGGCGCATGCTGTTGGGCTGCTTCATGGCCACCTGGTCCATGAGCTCCTTGAGAACCTTATCTCTTTTCTCCCCCATCTGCAGAATAAATGTAAATGTAAACAAGATCAGACCACTGACATGGATATTTTCCAAGCAAAATTGTGGCCAACTGTATTAGCAAGGATGGTTGGTTCACATGTTGAAGGCAACACATCTAAAATGTTGAGTCCCACCACCAATTCAGGAACTCCCTCCAGTTTGCAAACAATTGCCATTTTGGATAAGGTTTGAGTCAAACTTTTTGAAACTTTGATTACCAATAACTTTATGGTATTTAGTTTACAAACTTGAAGATCATATGCAGAGATTTGTCTTGAATATACATTTTTTAGGATGTTCCTTTATGTTATAATAATAGAAAATAGTGATCGAATCAACGCGTATATACTCCCTCTAGTTGTATGCTAACAAGCAAAGGAAATGACTACAGTTATGGAACCACCGAACCAGGAGAATATGCTGACAATCAACTATAACATAAAATTAAACTGATCCCCGGAACTGGAAGGAGCATACCCTCTTTAATTTTCGCATCTGAGACTGAGATTCTTGAAGGCAAAATTCAAGCTTCAGAACCCTCTTCTTCAGCTCCTGATCAGTTCTCCTGTGCTTTTCTAACTGCTCAAAAATTAATAAATCTCATGTAAATATACTTTAATTCAGCGTTATAGGAAACAAAGTATTTGTAACCAAATTATGGAGGTCTTTATGGATAAAAGAAATATAGCATACCTGTGATTCAAGTTCCTTGGTTTTGTTCGTCCAGTGAGCAGACAATATTCTGATCTCCTCTCTCAGCCTCGCAATTTCTGTATCCTTAGCATTCAAAAGGTTGTTGAGGTTCTGGACATTCCTCGGTGAAACATCAGATAAGATCTTTAAAAGCTCATTATCTTTGTCAGACCTAGACCCAGCTTTGGCAACTGCGTCCATGATGTCGGTCTCAATTCTTATAACTTCATCTTTAAGTTGCGTTTGTGAGAGCTCCCTTGCTTGCAGATCCTTCTGGAGAAGATCAAGCTGCTCACCTAGCTTGTTCACTCGAAGTTCGTGCTCTTTGAGTGAGATGTCCTTCTCATTCAGCTCCTTCAGCAATGACAAGCACTGCATCTGAGCTGCCTTGGCTGATGCAGCACTTGCTTCTGCAGTAGCTTGAGTAAATGACAGTTGTGTTCTAAGATCATCCAACTCATGGAGGTACTGTATATAATAAAAAACCCATTATTAAGAAACTGCATTTGGCTTGCTTGATTAAAGGAAATGTTTTGCCATAACCAAAATCATTAGCCACTGACACAGTGACACTCGGAGCAGGAATTCAGTAGCCATGATCATGCAACCACGTTGATTCGTAAAAAAAAAAATCAAGAAAACAAAGTAATGCAAGCTAAAATTTATTGCCAGATCAAAAGTTTATTTATTGACCCAAAAAAGGCAATTTTGCAGGTAAGAATATTGACTCCAAATCGTTGGCCTTGTATTTCACTATTTCAATCAACATTTTTGGGGCTCTGTACATATTATTTCAATTTATCATAAGGAGATTCAGAGTAAACAAAAATAAGATCAATTTAAGATCATATCTCCACTAAATTGCTAGAAGTGGTGTATTTTGCTGTGAAAGCTCTTTACCTGTTCCGTGCTACTTGTGGATGAACGCAGTTGCTCATCCTTGTCCTGTAAGCATTTCTGCAGCTTGCTTACTTCCTCTTCCATGCTTCTTGCTTTTATCTCTGCAACCTGATAAGATTTGTTCCTAGTCAGCACAAACTCCACCGACAACCCCGAAGGTACCAAATACAAACTACAGACTAACCTTTCTAGTTTGAGATTCCCTTATAAACAGCTGCTCCTGGGAAGCAAGCTTGTTCCTCACATCCTTGAGCTCAGCTGCCAATGACACCACGTTCCTCCTAAAGCTCAACTTCTTCTCCGTAAGATCCTTCAGCAATGGATCCAAATCTGACGACAAAGAAACTGATGATGATGGCACCACCTTCTCCGAGACAGACATAGAGGGCCAGAAAACAGCACGTCTTCTCTTCTCTTCCAATCAGAAAGGACAAGACCGCAAGATGCTACGCTGTTACTCTCTCAACAAGTATGAACACAGCAGCTCACAGCAAGCATCCCATGGGCAAGACAAAGAAGGGAGCTGAGCTTTGTTTGACCAAACCAAACACCTCTGATGGCCTCCCAAGTATCCCTCTTTGGCTTCACTGGTCAGTACAAGCCAATTGGTAGCTTTGGCTGCAAAATTAAAAAATACTATGAGGAGAAGAAAAAACGAGAACAGTTGTCGATTTTTCTTCAGGTCAGAGCCACGAGTTCATGTGGAGCCAGGCATTTGTCTTGGCCAGTGAAATGACAGAAGCGTAGCTTTCAGTACTCCAAAAATATTGTATTGACAACGAGCGGAAACAGATATTACCCACACTGCAAGTGACTTGTTCGTGTCATTTATTAGACTTGAGAAAACGGGGATCAACAAATTACGTGCCGACAAACTCAGTCAACCTGCGCACACCGCGCAGCAAATTTTGGAGTAACATGTTCTTGGTGCACAGAGTCAACGTGATTCATCACGGTATGTAGGTTAATCGCGTGCGACAGAACCCGAGGACTAAACAATGGCCCTCTCTGTATTGTTAAGTAAAAAAATGAAGTTATTTTATAGGACCAACCAAGTAAAGGCATCTTCGTCAGTGTGCTTGCAGCTAGGTGAGGACAGAAGCATCTTGTAATTTCAAACCAATTCAAACTTTCCGAAGATTCTTTGGTTAATTAAAACCCCCCAAAAGAGAACCGTCTAGTACTGACGTTTACTGCTAATAAACAGAGATATCCTAGTATAACCACAAAAACTCCAGTTTTTTTTTCCCGCACCAGAGCCCAGAAAATCTGTTTACTGATAGGATTCAAGAGGGGTTCATCCGCGCACGAACAGTCCGTGAAAGTTTGGAGGAAAAAATGGAATTGAAACCGGGGAACTTGAGGACGTTGCCGAGTCCGAGCAAAGTGGAAGAAAAACGAATCAGAGAGCACCCGCTAGCGCCGCTCAAAATCTTCCGGTTCCCAACATTTTTACCCCCGAGATAGAAATAGAAGAAGAGGACAAGAAAAACACAAGAAGGGTGCAAATGCAGACAAAGGAAAGCTGGCAATCACGACCGCGCGCAGGCGAACAACTCAGCACGAACAGAGTACGCGGCGACGGCAGAAAAGAATCACGCACCTCCAGCGCGATTGGAGAATGGATTCCAGCGAAGACGGCGCGATTCCTCCACCTACCCAGACGAGGAGAGGAAGCAAGAACCACCAGGAACCAGGCACTGCTGCTGCCCGGAGTCGATGCGCGCTCCGGCGGCGGAGCAAAACAGGGGGACCGAGCAAGCGAGCGAGCGTTCCCGGTGCCCCCGCGGATCCCGGGGGCTTGGCGGCGCCGGCGAGCAGCGGCGCTGATGGAGAAGAAGGAGTGGGAAGGGAAACGAAGGAAACGGAGGATCCCGGAAATTAATGGCCTGGTGTTGGGGAGATGATGAGCTGGGTTTGAAATCGGGTGCTGACGTGTGGGCCCCACGCGAGGCGCGCGGCAAGCTTCCGAAATTTTTCGTCGGGGACCGTGCGCCACGTGCTGACATGGATCCTCTGTGGCACGGCGCAGCAGCAGCACGTCCCGCGTTTGTCTGGCTTGGCCTGCCCCTCGGCCAGGAGTACCGAGTACGTGAAGCGAAGTGGGCGATGCGATTCAGAATTCAGAATACCAATCGTATCTATGACTCTGTGTATCTGTTTCGTTGGATGAATTATTTGGGTTGTACGTTGGACGAATTAGGAGTATTCGTTATGTGATATGTGATGTGCACAAGTATGATTGAGATGCAGTAGTTGCAACTGAAATACATGTAGACATAGTTTTATACTTGTATGACTGACAGTAGGTTATTTAGAGATATTATATCTTTCATTTTGCCAAGAAACCATGGAAGGACTAATATTACATTTATTTTTTTAGAATGACTAATATTATATTTCTTAGTAAAAAAAATTGCACAGCTCGTTTTGTCCCATGTGTATTGATTACATTTATACAAAAGATAGTATAAACATTTATATGTCTAGATATATTTATCATAAATATATTTTTAGCAGTATTAATTTATTGATACCTATTATGCACCAGCCATTTTTGTATATCTGGTATTTTTTCAGACAATAAATTTTTGAAACAAGACCCTGCACATTCTTCTTTTGGAAAGAACAAGTACCTATGGGAGTACCGGTCCTCTGAATATTACTCTGGGCTTAATTTTGTTCTTAAACTTTCAAAAGGATCATATTTGTTCTTAAAAAATCCTTTGAGCCTAGTTTTATCCAAAAGCTATCAAAGTGGATGTTTCGGTCTTTAAACTTTGTCTATGAACTACCAAAGTGCGCTTCGACATGCTCACAAAAAAAAAAAAAAAAACAAAGTGCATTCTAGTTTTAGAACTTTTTTTTGGCTCGACTTCCTCATTTGTTGTACATAGAACTATGCGATGTTGCGCCTGATTAGCTCCAGGACCACCCGTGACTTTAGATGGATGATTGTCATTACGTACCAGTGTCCAACCATCAAATTGGACAGCACACTTTCAACATTTATATTTATATATATATATATATATATATATATACATACATATATATATATATATGTATATCCGAATGTCCTCGAATATGAAAATTGGATTGTTCGGATCCACCTCCAATTCAGATATCATATTGTTCAATTGTAGTATCATCTTTTTTACAATTCAACTAACTAAAAAAGTAGCTTCTAGACAAAAATAAGATTCTTGTATGATTTTCTTCTTGTGTTCCAAAGAGACACTAGGCCCACCTTTAGAATGCAGGAACGAGAAAACATAGGAATGAAAAAAAATACAATAATATGATTGGAATGAAGGTGTAAATCTAAGAAATTGAAAGCATAGGAACTGTGTGGAATTATGTGTTTGGTTGACTACATGAAAAACTGGGGAGGAATCTTAAGAACAAATTCATGTTAGTCCTTTGGGTATCCTGTCCTAAGGGCTCCTCCAATAACAAGAGTTAAGTATCGACTCATAGATGTCATCTCATCCTATATATCCCATATATGTAAGTTGTTTTTATTCAATCCTATATGGAGAGAGATAGAGTAATTATATTTCTTATGCATTAGCCATTAGGACGCTCAAAAAGCTTAGCTCTTCTCTTCCTGCTAGCTCAAAGATTTTTTACCTCCCTCTCCTTGATGTGGCATATAATCCCTTTTTTAGTGTAACAAAATACAAGCAGGGATCCAAGTTTGTCCTAGATCAAACTATGTTAAGTTTAACCAAATTTATAGAGAACTATTAAGATATACCCCATCAAAGAGGTATATTACAAAAATATATGTATCCAATTAAACTAATCTGAAGTAATGCATACATATTTTTCTTTTATAAATTTGATCAAACTTACTATAATTTGACTTAGAGCAAAACTTGATCCCTTGTACTTTAGGATGGAGGGAGTATTTAAGTTGTTCTTTGTCTAGAAAAATAGATTATTTTTTAAACATATTTTTATTTATACAAATTTTAATAAAAAATATATTTCTAAATCCCTCATATTCTGATTCATCTCCTAAAATGCTTGTTGAGAGAGTCTATATCCAAAACATTCCATGAGAATATATGAATTTTCTAATAAACGCACTACCTTTTTATATATAGGATAGTTTATATCCAGCTTCATCTATCACCCGATAAAATCACTGACACGGACTGCAAATAAAACCAACCAAACGGACAATCGAAACACTACCTATTCCTATGAATCAAAGGATTCTTTAAGAACTACTGTAAATCCTTATACGACTTTTTTTTTTCTCCACTCCAAAAGGCGCTCTAAAACTCAGCAAGTAATCTTGTGATCTAATCTTGTCTTATGCTGCTGCGGCTGCGGTGGCGTGGTGGTAAAAAGAACGGATGGTTCCGATTCCGATGCCACCATCTACTGGATGAAGCTCCTACGTGATGAAGCTCAAGCCAATGCCCTGTCGTGGTGCTATTCGAATGTGCCATGGCCATTCTGGCGGTAGGTAGAGTAGAGTAGCTCATCTCGTGACCCAGTGCCGTCTGATCCGTGTGCACGTACTCGATCGTAGGTACACGTATTCATTGTGCTCACGCGTACCCCGTGAGCCCCTCAACCAAGATGCATACGGCATGGACATGCAGGAGCAGGATTAAAAAGAACTCGTATGCTACTTTCTTCATTTTAAATTATAGTTTATTTAATTTTTTAAATTTAAGTTTGATCATTCGTCTTATTTAAAAAATTTAAATAAATATAGTCAAATTTAGGTGATTTTTAAAGATCTTTTATTAATAAAGCAAGTTATAACAAAAAATTAATATTTTAGTGATCAAACTTAAGATTAAAAAAGTTAAACTGACTAGTACATGTACTTGCTAACCTAGTTCAATTCATCAATTAGGACCGTCGGACTGACACACGTTATGGACTTTTTTTTCTTCTTCTCATAGACGTGCTCCCTCCGTCTCAAAATAGACGTCATTCTCACTTCCCGAGAAGTCAACGTTTTCAAACTGTCGGTAATTATATATTAAAATATATAAATATTTATACTAAGTAATTAGTATCATCGAAAAGATCTTTAAATCTAGTTTTTTAATAAATTTATTTAGAGATATAAATATTGTACATATTTTATACAAATCTAGTCAAAATTAAAAAAGTTTGACTGACATATTTCCCGTAACGTCATCCTGTTTGGGACGAAGGGAGTACTGCAGGATTATCCATGTCAGAGTCAGGAGAGACACGATCATCGACCGAGGATTAAGGAAGAAGGTTAGCTGGTTTGACAATGGCACCAAGGCATGTGCGTCGTCGGTCTGTACTAACCACGCGTCGCTCTACTTCTGTGTACAACTAATCCCCAGCCAGGCAGCCACATTATTATTATATCTATTACTCCGTACTATATATAATAATGATGAATTATATTAATCACGTGAAGCGCTGCAAATGCATTGCATCGCAACCGTAGCAAGAGCGTGAGTGATGTGTACCTTGCTCCAAATCAAGGTATCATCCACACAAGCTTTTTGTTTGCTATATTGCATGGAGCCACACAAGCTAATACAACCACTTTATCAATCAGTAATTTTTTTGAAAAATTATCAATTGGTAGTTCATCTTATATAAATGGTCCACGACCGACTAATGTTAAAGTGGACAAAGCTGTATCATGGAGACAACAACAACAATGGATAGATCATCGCTAAACATGGGTGACCATTTCGAATAGGCTTACTGCTTGGTTTATTTTTACTTCATGCGAGCTTTTTGAGAGCTTGTCTTTTGTTAGAAATTTTTCTTTGTTTTAAACTTCAGAGTACATAACTTTTTTTTGTGAGATCGGAATAATGCTTCCATTTTCTACAAAACAAAAGTAGCTTCTGCCATGTGGATCTCCTGACTGACTTGCAAGACCGAAGCCCACGTAACTACGGCCCAATTTTCCATCCACCGACCCAGCCCACCGTGTCACAAAAATTCCCCATCCCTTCCCTCGGACAAGACGACCGACCCTCGAGCGGCGGTGGCGGCGACGAGCAGGTGTGAGCGCACGGCGTCAGGGCTCAGGGACCATGGCGCCGCCGCCGGAGCCTCGCCGCCCGTACAAGCGACAGTCCATCTCGGACCAGCAGCGCCGCCGGGAGCTCGCTCTCCAGGCGCAGTCGGCCCGACGCGCCGACGCGCAGGCGCGCGCCCGCGCCCTCGCCACGTCCCTCCTCACCACCCAGGCCCCCCCTGCCGCAGCCACCAGTCAGCACGAGTATCAGGAGGAAGAGTACGGCGAGCATGAGGAGCACGAGCACGAGCTCACGGTCGCTGGCGTCGCGGCGGCGGCCGCCGCCTCCAGGCTCCGCGGCGCCGACGCGCGCCGGTGGTTCGCGCGTCAGATCATGCTTCCCGAGTGGATGGTCGACGCCCCGCCCCACCTCGCCACCGACTGGTCCGTCCTCACCTCTCCTTCTGCCTAATCTACCTATCTGCATATGTGAATTTGTTGATTTCTTTCGTTTAATCCAGTACTGTGTGAATTTGTTGATATCATTCATTCATTCAATCCACTAGTATTTGCTTGCTGCTCTACTCTCCCCCAATGGTGCCTCCTTTCCTCACTTTCCCACTAACATTCAATTCAAATGCTAGTTCAATTGTGTTCAGCAAACACCCCAGTTCTGTCTTGGCATAACTCTGTGGTACTTCTGGGTTTTAAAATTACTAGGGTTTATTATTATTGACAAATATAAGAGTTCAATTCAATTCTAGTTCAGTTGTGGTCAGCAAACACCCCAATTCTGTCTCCATATAATGTTTTAGTACTACTGGGTTTTAAAACTACCAGAGTTTATTGACAATATTGGAGGTCAAGTCAATGCACCAGGGTTTATTGACAATATAGGAGTTCATTCAATGCTAGTTCAGTTGTGGTCAGGAAACACCCCAGTTCTGTACTTCTGTATTCGCATAATGTTGTAGTACCACTGGGTTTTAAAATTACAAGGGTTTATTAACAACCAATATAAGAGGATTGACACTGGTTTTTTTTTTCCTTTCATGTACATAGGCATGTTTTTGCCCGACCTTCTGGCAAACGATGTTTGGTTGTGTCATCCAATGGCATGACAATCAGCAGAGTTCGTAACGGGTCCATCCTTCATCGCTTCCCTTCGGCTCTACCGAACGGATCAAAGAGAGATATTTCTGGCCCAGCTAGCTCATACTCCATTCTCGATTGCATTTTTCATGAGGTACCCTAACCAAACAGATTCATTTTCCATTTGCTGAAGCTGCTTGATTCTAAACTTATTTGTTTCCTTCACTCCTGTTTGTAATGTTCGATTGCGTTTGTGGTGCAGCCTGATGAAACGTACTATATCATTGATATGATCTGTTGGCGAGGCTATTCGCTATATGACTGCACTGCCGAGTTCAGGTTTTTCTGGGTCAACTCTAAGATCGCAGAAACTTCTGCTGGTGATCCTCCATCAACATACCATAGATATAGATTCAGTCCACTCCCTGTATACGAGTGCACTCTTGAGGGTCTCCAAGCAGCATACTGGGGCAGCGTGCCCTATGTCAAAGATGGCTTGCTGTTCTACAACAAGTAAAATTCTTATCGTCTTTCTTTTAATATGTCCTAGCAAATCATGTCCACATATTTGTTTGTTAACTTCATTCATCAATCGAGGATTCACAATATTTTTCTGTTATCAGGCATGCACATTATCAAGCTGGGATTACTCCCCTTGCCCTGGTATGGAAAGATGAGACTTGTAGCCAATACGTTATTGATACGGACAAGAAGGGAGAAATACCAAGTGAACAACATGTATGTGTGTCCTGTTGTTTGAGCTACATTGTTGCAACACATTTGACCATTCTCTTAACAAAAGAAAAGAATAAGATACATGAAGTATTGCATGTTCCTTACTACTGTTTTATAATTAATAATTTTATTGCATTTGTTTCTTTGTGTGCTATCAGATTGTGTTGGAGCTGCTTGAAGATGGAAGGGTAGTTACTTCTGATGATCCTCCTTTTGCATTTGGTAGCTTGGACAGTGCATTCATACAGAAGGTATTGCTTTGAAATGCATCTTATTTCCTATGAAAATGAGTAGTTATATATGGAATCATGCACCTTAGTGTTTTCCCATGTTTATAAGGGTGTACATAAACTTCAATTTGGCATCTGACAGCACCTTCCACATGTTGCTCGAAGCTTTGAAGCTTCATGTTGGTGACATTAGTGCATGATTATGTTGATGGTTTGTCCTTATCAACCAGTTTAGCTCACTTCATGCTCTTATGCTATGTGTGTAGTGATTAATGAATTGTTGGTACACAGTCTGCACACTAGAAGATTTAGATTTCTTTGCAATTTGTCTGCCTCCATGATCCATGAACATGTCTGTTTTCTGAGAATGTCTGGATCATTAAACTTAATCTTGTATGATATGATTCTACAGTCAAACCTACGATCAGGGAATCTTCTTCGCTTTGCAGTTAGCGATGAAAGTGTGAAACTTGTGGATGGAAAGATGCAGATCGGTCAGCTGCAGTTTGTTGGAAAGCCAAACCGTGCTCGTGCTTTTGCTGACAGACATTCAAAAGTAAGTTCTGACATGAGAGTACATCACTACTCCAAACAATTTCCTATCCATCACATTTACCTATGTTTTTCCATTTGTATCTTCAGGTTTTGTTCCAGTATGCAGCAAGGCATGTTCCTCTGAGAATTGAGGATCTGGTTGCCTCCATTCAATCAAACAGTATGGAGCTCGAATCCACTGATGTTGAAATGCAAGATTAAGGTGAGAGAATACTATCCATGTCTTTTTATGTTTTGTGAATTCTTCCATTGATTGGTTCTTGTCTTCGGCAATTTCTCTTTTCAAGGTTTTCGTCCATCAGTGATAGGATCTTTCATACAAAGTATATATGTGTCGATATTTGCCGTTTGATTGGATTCAGGAAGGGGACTTAGTTATCACCTGAAACTTTTGCAACAGATGAATGACAATGCAGACACATAAGGAGATGCAAATGTGACTAAGGTCTGTCTCGCTCCTGTTTGCAACACACTCGACATGGGTCCATTCTCTAGCATTACCCACAACATGAACAATCCTAGAATCACCCAACATATAGATCACTTTATAAACACATTTGAGCGCAAGGATTTTGGTGAAATATGTATATATATTTTTTATTTCCTTTTCATACCAAGCCACAGACAAGGTCTTCTAAGCATTTTGTCAGCCTTAACCTTGCTATGGAGTATATATTGTTAACGGCTAGGTTACTTGTATGAATTTTGAAATTATTTTTTACTTTGTTTCCATCAATAAATGATAATTTCTGCATGTGACAGGTTCAAGATGCAGGCAGGCTTTCATGTCAGGATTTCAGCAAATGACATGATTGTCTGAAACCCATGTTTTGAGGGTGTACCTCAAGGTCTGTAAAAGGTTAAAACAACCTGTGAGTTTTTGGAAATATGAACATTCTGAACATTGCCATCCACGTGGATATGACTGATGTAGTGCAACTCAATGTGTGAAGTGTCCATTTGCCCTGAGTTTGGCAATTTAAATCGCTGGAAATTGCCCGACGGAAAAAAGTGTTGTATCGACCTATTGGATTTCTCCCTATTTGATGATCGTTGCTCTTAATTGGGACATAAATCCTAATACATGAATCTAACTGTCTAACAGTGCCCCTTTTTTAATTATTTTTTACTCCCTTCGTTCTAAATTATAGTTCACTTTGACTTTTTTTATGCTTGTATTTTATTATGTATCTAGACATGTTATTTATCTAGGTACATTACAAAATGCATGTACCAACAAAGTCAAAGTGAACTATAATTTAAAACGGAGGGAGTAGCAAAATAATATAGTTGCCGCAACCTCCTCTCTTGGTTGTTTATTGCAGATGCAAAAGGATGTGTTAGCAGTCAGTCTGTGTATATGCATCAATGGATCGAAGACAATATTAGCTGAATAGGTTATGTATAAAACACACACACAAGTGCTTTCTAAAATGAGCCTACGGCCTTCTTTGCTACCAGTTGGATGGAGTAAATTCAATGGTATATATAAATGTACGTACGTCTGCAGCAAGAGTTGGGCAATGAATAAATGAAATAATGCAGTCTGATAAAATGTGCTCCTGATGAATTATCGATCATGACATATACGCAGTTAGCTGCGGGGGACAGTAGGAGAGGTGTGGCCTTTCCCGGTCTGGCCGTTGCTCCAGCATTCGAAGCAGCCATGGCCGGGAGTACATCCAAATAGGCAGCTCACTAATACTAACTCATATCTAGTATTAGCTAGCTAACTCTTAGCTAATAGTTAGATGACTAATAATTCATATCTAATATTAGCTAGCTAACTCTTAGCTAATAGTTAGATGACTAATAACTCATATCTAATATTAGCTAGCTAACTCTTAGCTAATAGTTAGTGACTAATAACTCATATCTCATATTAGCTAGCTAAATATTAGTTAGATGAGTAATTACTCATACCTAATATTAGCTAGCTAACTATTAGCTAATAGTTAGATAACTAATAACTCATATCTATATTAGATTGCTAACTATTAGCTAATAGTTAGATGACTAATTACTTTGTTATCAAAAAACAAGATGACTAATTACCCATATATAATATTAGCTAGCTAACTATTAGCTAACAGTTAGCTGGCTAATAATTCACTTAGACCTTATTTGGACTCATTACTTGCTAGTAGTTAGATGATTTATTAGGTGCACTGTTATCTTAATAGCATTTTTATTAGTTGTGCATCCAAACATCCTCTAGCTAACCGGTAGTTAATAATTAGCTAACAAATATTATATATGAGTTATTAGCCAGCTAATTATTAGTAAATAATGAATCTAAATAGGGTCTAAGATGGTACAAATACACAGAGCATGGGGTATGGTAAAACTTATCATCGATGTCTATATTTTCAGAAAAAACGACTAAATACTATTTATTTTAATTTTCACTATTAACTATAATTCAGATTGTTTAGAAACAAGAACATGGAAAAGACAAGAAATGCTAGCGACCTGTACTCGAGATGAGAACATGAGCGAACCCCCATCCCACAGGTGGCTCGTGAATGAAGTTGAACGAACTCCAATCCCAGGAGACCGGCCGGTTGCAGCACGCAATGTTTGCCACAAGCTGCATTTGTCCCTGTATACAGACAGTCTCAAGCTTAAAATTGATGCTTTGGATGGTTCTTTTTTTAATGTAATTCTTAAGCACAATGTCTAGGGGTGTCTTACTACATGGGTCGAGTTTTTTTGTTTTAACGTAACCTGAAGTTTTTAGTTTATTTGACGTACTATGTGATTGGTGCTATGAAAATAAATTTGGACCTTTAGAGAGTCGTTCACGTTCAATCATTGTAACTGCTTTACCATTTTCACCGTTGGACCAAACTAAAAGCACAATAGTTAATTCTCTTCCGTTGCGACTAAGTTGTTATTTTCCTTAGCATTACCGTTGATGGTGGTGCTACCAAACAACACCTAGCATGTTTTCATAGTATCAAATAATATACCAATTAAGTATTTTTGCTAACGTGGTAAGTGAAGTAAGGAGAAGAGAAAGTAAAATATGTATACAATGTTTCTCAGATGAGAAATGATGTCCTCTTGTGAACCTATGCGCATAGAAGCGGTGGATCTTGCATCGGGCAGACCTGGGCACTGTGTCCCCATAGAAGTGGATTAGTTGGCCAGTTGTGTTTGTGCCCCAATGGCCCTATTTTCATGCATCCGCCTCTTCTACCAAGAAACTTCAAAGTGAGGCTTTGGAACTCAAGTCGTCGCTGCTCTTGCCCGTTGCCCGAATACTCCAATGCTTTGACTCCCTTAATAGACACACCTATTGTCTTCATCTGCACCCTTCTATTCCCGACCCCATCGTTTTCCACCTCCTTTCCTCCGCACCCATCTTCTTCCTCCATCCTGTCGCCTCGACACCGCGCCTGCAGCCTCCGACCTCGCCCGCTGTGCGCGCACAGATGTCAAACCATCTTGCCTTTCTCTAATCGCAATCGGGGAGTTTGCCAGCGCGACCCCTCCTCACCCCCGCCGCCGGCACCGCCCATCTGGTTGTCTCCTATCGCACGCTTGGCAGCAGCGCCGCCGTCTCGCTAGCTGCACTTCAACCCACCAACATCGCTTGGCCAGCCATCGCCATCAGGCTCTTTGCTTTCTAATCCCGCTAGCCATGGAAGGCTCCTCCCAAAATTTGAAACCCTAACCGCCGTGGCGGTGATCTCGCCGCCGACCATCCCGGCTATCATCCATCTCCTCCCCCTTCAGAATCTGCCGGCGTCTGCGCGTACGTCGATGCCAAGTAAGAATTTGCGTGGCGCTCTTGCTCCTGTTTGAGATCATGATGTATTGTCAAATATCACCGCATTCGTGCGTGATGCGTCCCCTAGGAGAACTGATTGGCATGACCCCTTGTTTTTTTTTTTCCAAATCTTGTTCCTCAAATAGATTTGATAGTCTATGAGAAAAATTTCCTTGTCGATGATCTTGTTCGCCGAGCCAGTAGTATTTTCTTGGTTGCATGTTACAACCGATCAACCACTTTTTTGTGCATTTGTGTTTTATTGTATATAGAAATTGCTATGGAAATTATGGGTTTGAAAGAATATTTTCTACTAAATATCAATTTCTCTATTTCTTTTCTGGAAACTAGAAACTATCTATCAATAGGTTTGGACTGCCCTTATAGTATAAAACTAAAATGTTTTATAATTTTAAATAGTCAATGGGAAACATATTTTCTTAGTATTTTCTACCTAGAATCATAATTATCAATATTGTTTTCATAACCTCAATTAAATTTTAAATAATTTGGTTTTACCAAATCTAGAAGCACACTCTTTTTGGATAAAGTGAGTATGATTTTTCAGTTGTGGAATTTATAATTGAATTGGTTTCTGAATATTACCTCAATGAGTGTGAAATTACCCGTTCTATGTTTACTGGTCGATACCATAAAAACCAACTAAACAGCTAGTAAAACTAAGTACCGTTTGACAAATAAGTGTGGAATTATCTGTTTTTTTGTTTTGTTTGATATGCCATAAAAATCAACAAAACGGCTAGTGAAGTTGGAACTAGTTCATCAACATAAACACTGTACTTTTTTTTGACAAAAAGAATTCAAATTACATTTGTGCGCTGAACAATTATAAAAGGAGAGAGAATTGCTCTCTTTTTTTTCCCACACAAAACATGTCGAATTCCGTCGATAGCTGAAGGAAGGAAAAAACCTCTGCTCGTCGAGCGAGCCGTTTTTGGCCGAGTCTCCACCCATCCGAGAAACCCTAATCCTCGTCCCCTCCCGGCCTCCCCTCGAAGCCGCCATCGCCATGGCGACCCCGTTCCGCCCCTCCGCGTCGGCCTCGTCCGCCTCTTCCGTCAACGGGCCCGTCACCATGTCGGCCCCGTCCGCCTCTTCCGGCGCCGGGCCCATCGCCAAGGGCGGCTGCGGCGGCGACCGCTGCGCCTCGGGCCGCGACGCGTGGCCGCTCCACCACTTCCGCCACGAGGGCGTCTTCTGCCTGCTCTGCTCCTCGTGCGTGCTCCTCTACAGCCCGTCCGCCTTCTGCGCCGCCTGCCTCCACATCCTCGCCACCTCCCCCGCCGCCGCGGCCGCTCCCCCGGGCGACCCCGCCGTCGCCGCGCCCGGGCCCACCGCGCCCTGCTCCGCCTGCGGCCTCTCCGTCGCGCACCTCGCCTGCGTCCCGGCGACGGACCACGCCTCCTTCGTCTGCCCGCCCTGCGCCGCGGCCGCCGAGGGTAGGGCCTTCTCCTTCGCGCCGGCGCCGGGGCGCCGCCCGCTCACGCAGCGCGACGCAAGGATCCTCCTCGTCGCCGCGCGCCTCTCGCACGACTCCGTCAGCCGCGCCGCGGCCGCCGCCCGCGCCGAGGCCGAGCGCCGCGTCGCCGAGGCCGCCGAGGCCAGGAAGCACTCCCGCGGGATGCTCGACGCCGCCTTCCGCGCGCTCGAGTCGGAGGCCAGGGACGCCCAGATGAAACCGGCCGCAGCCGCGCCCGCCCAGCCGGCACCAGCGCCCCACAAGAAGAAGCCCGAGGCCACCCAGGCCCCGCCCCCTCCTCCGCAACCCAAGAAGAAGCCCGAGGCCAATAGGGACAACAAGGACAAGTTGCTCAAGCTCAACGCCATGCAGCAGCCTGCCGCGCTGGCGTTCGCCGCGGCCGCCGCTGCTGCGGCGGCAGTCTCCTCGGTGCCACCGCCGATGCCCTCATACATGGAGGAGAAGAAGCCTGTCGTGAAGCAGGAACAGCAAGGTGAGCGATTTTGTGTTTACATTGAAGCCCTGCATATGGGAAGCCAGTCTGTTACTCTCTGTTCACTGATTGCTATGGCATTCTTGCAGGCTCGGTGCCACCACCGAGGGAGGATCAGGATCGCCCCCCGCTGTTTGGGACCTTGCAATCGTGAGAATTGTTGGTGCTACTGTAATCTGCTTCTTGCTTGCCCCTATTCCATTCCATTGCGCCTCTGTGCATGGAAACAAACAATTCGAGGAGAAACTAAAATTTCTGAGTGTAGTGGTCTTGCAGAGTGTTAGGATCCCCGTTTCAGAGTCTCCTCACCGTAAATCCTATTCTTGACATGCTAGATGATCCTTCCATCCATTGTAGCTGTTCTGCATCCTGTATTCCGATCTGTTCTCTCATTTGTAGTGAAATGTTCAGCTGGTGGATAATTTTGCAAGATGAATGAAATGCAACCCAGTTCTCCAGCTTCCAAATTGTGTCTCAGATGGCTTTGGTTGTTTATCGAAGGAGCTAGGTTCAGGAGACAGTGAGTGCTATGCTCTAGTCGCACAGCAGGGTTTCAGAACGACGAGCATCCCTATTGTTCATATGTTCTTGTGCCGTGGATTGGACCAAGTGCTTTGGTCCATGGTGAATTCTAGATAATACAATTTCATTGTTAAAATTGCCAAGAAAAGGGAGATTGATCGGGTATTTGTGGAATACAATTGCGTGTTATGCATATCTGCCATCCATTAGGTAAGATATGCCACCTGTTAGTTTTGTTCGAGCTCATTGATTTGTTAAGAAAACAGAGATTGATGGTATTCATGGAATCCATTTGTGTGGTCATACAGATCTCCCATTTCAATGTGCCACTTATATACTTTATGCTGTCCAAAATCTCTGTTCTTAACCTAAAGCTTGCAATCTCATACGGCAGATAGAATTTACATCAGAATGGCTGCTTTCTCGTTAACCACATTCGAAATGTCAATCGTTTGCTACCAAGTTCCATAAGGAAATTCGATGGTTCAGTGCCATATTGTCACAATGGAGATTTGAAGGTTCAGTGCCATATTATCACAATGGAGACTGTCATTTTCCAACAGAACTCAAATGTCAGCATGTCATGTATATCCGAGAACACCTTACTGAAGCTGAAGTGAGGATCATTATAAACATGTTTGCCCCTAGATACGTCAGGCGCACCAAGTTTTATATGAGTATAATAACAAAGCTATGCCAGCACAGCTGTAGTCTGGAGAGAACTAAGAACAAAACTTTGCCAGCACACTGTAGTTTGGAAACAATTGGATGAACGACACATTTATGGACTACAAGTACAACCCATGCCTACATTAAAATTCAGCATTAACAGGTGCCAATGTAGGACACGGACACAATGTGCGGGCAAATCCGGAAGTTATCTTGTCTTTGCTTGTGGAGCGTGGACTACCCATTATAGTTTTCATTGACCTCTACTTTGTTCATGACATGGTTAACTGTGGCAAAGGTTTGATCTAGTTATGCGCCAAATGAAGCAATGGCGTCCATCTCTTCTTGAAGCAGGAGTGCATCAAGGAATACGTCCAGGCTCTCCCCCTCCATGACATCTGCTATCGAGTGGTGTGTGACTCCAACACGATGATCCGTGACACGGCCCTGTGGAAAGTTGTATGTTCTGATTCGCTCAGACCTGTCACCACTTCCAATCTGCTAAGAAGTTAGACCCAAGAAGCCAGTAGTTAATAACTTAACATATGAGGTAGAAATTTTGATTTTAGATTACCTGTTCTGATCGAAGCTTTGATCGGTCCATATGGAGTCTATGCCTCTCCAACTCATACAGTCGCGCTCGGAGAACTTTCAGAGCTTTGGCCTTATTCTATAGGGATAAATTAGCATGTTAGTTTTTTTTATAATGGGCAGGACTTGTGCAGACTCAGTTCATTGGATTTGAAAGCTATGAATAATGCAATTGTACTGATGACAACAAGGCTATGAATAAACTAGTAAATATGGATGAAACATGAGCGAAAATGCATGAAATTGAGCTCTAGGAACTACTGCATTCCTTCCAGGTTTTAAAAGGGAGACCCAACAGTATGGCATTATATGAGAATGCGCACATAAAAAAAAATCATGAAGTTTGTAAAACCAAGACCCTTACCATGTGCTGTGATCTCTCATCTTGGATTGCAACCACTGTTCCAGTTGGTATATGAGTTATCCTAACAGCACTATCGGTTGTATTGACGGACTGACCTCCAGAGCCACCTGATCTATAGGTATCAATTCTCAGGTCCTCATTCCGCAGCTGGACATCAACCTTCATTTTCATAAGAAACGATTTTATAACTGTTATAGTCATGCCATAACTGTCCAACCTGAGAGGAACATGCCAAAAAAAGAAGAAGCTATATCGAATCACAACCTCATCAGCTTGCGGAAGAACAGCAACTGATACAGCACTAGTGTGCACTCGTCCAGATTTCTCAGTCACTGGCACCCGCTGCCATGATGGACAGTTCCAATTATAAAATGTCCAAGTAGGTTAATATGATTGATATAGTAAGTGGGTCCGTTATTGTACCTGAACTCTATGAATGCCACTCTCAAACTTTAGTTTGCCAAACGCTCCAGGACCCGATATAGTTCCACTAGCTTCCTTCATACAAATGAATAATAGGAAAACATGAATTAAGAGTTTCTGAGCTTCCAAATATTAAAATAGTGACAATATATTGGCTACAGTGAAAACCCATGTGCATTTGGAAATACTGACAAATGTTGTACCTTGTATCCTTTCACAGCAGACTCCATTATGTCAATGACATCGAATTTCCACCCATTCTTCTGGGCATATTTCTCATACCTATAACATATAAGAATTGAGTTTAGCAACACAGATTGAGGATCACACACATTTTCTGCAGAGCAAGATAACTGACATTCTAAATATATCCATAGCAAACAAAGATGCCTCTTCTCCTCCAGTTCCTGCAATACGACACAATTGTCAATCACTTGTCCAATAATAGAGTGAAACTGGAAGCGTGAACTGCGCTCATGTGTGTGCAAGGGCAAGATCTGGTGTACCTGCCCGCACCTCCAATATACAATCCCTTTCATCTGCTTCATCTTTTGGAAGCAACGATCTAAACAGCTCATTCTGAAGCCGTTTCTCCTCTTCAACAGCCTCAAGAAGCTCCTCTGCTGCCATCTCACGCATGTCTTTCTCTTCACGAGCATTTGTCACCAAAGAATTAAGATTCTCAATTTCCTACAATACAAACATATATATACTCCTCTGAATCATCGATAGTTCATACAATAGGTTGCATCTTGCAAAAATGTAACAAGATCACAACCTCCTGTTTCGATCTCAGCTCCTTGATCAACTCCATGGTGCTCTCCAGCTTGCGGAACTCCTTGTTAGCCCTCGAGTACTCTTCGGGCGAGGCGGCTGGCTGTCTTCATTAACACCAACTCACATCAAGGATATTGCAGCAAGGCTATCTTAATTCTTACACAATGGTGCACCATGCCATTCTTGTTCATAACTGAAGCCATCAAAGGGAAGCTTTGCCCATCTGAAATTACCTGGTTGATTTGCTCCTGGAGATACGCGCTCCTCTGCTCGATCAACTTCATTCTCTGCTCCATGATCCTCACTAGGTTCGCAGGCAACTGCTGGCTCATCTCTGATGCAAAAGAAAGAAAAAACAAGGGGACTGAAACAAGATTTCCAGAACGTTCTGCTCTTCTTGCAGCATTTTTTTTAAAAAGTAGTCAAGTTATCAAGTGATACACAGCGCAATCATACTATCCGCGCGACTCGAAGCTGGAAGAGGGGACGAAGCAAGAAGGGAGAGGAGAGGTGCTTACCGGCGGTGGAGTATAGCCGGGGAGGAGGGCAGGGGCGCCTCCAGGACGCAGGAGGCGCCGCTGCCACAGAGGAAGCGCTGTGGCGGAGCCGTCGTAGGGCGGCGAGGGCGCCGCCGCCACATCGGCGTAGGTGATTCTGCATCGTGGCGCCGGGCAGGCGGCGGGCACACGGCGGCGGCGGAAGTGTGACTAGCAGTGCTTGTTGCCTTCGGGTCCGGCCGTTTCAGTATTGCGGTAGAAAGCGCTTCTTATATGATGTTTACGAACTTCTGAAATTCCGCCTTCTGTTGGTAGTTTCTACTGTTGGTCATTGAGGGTTTTTTTTGTTATTATAAATAAAATGGAAAACATTCATTTTATAATCCGAATAATATAATTTGTTGTTTGACACTAAGAAAAATTTGTCTCATTTTACCCAATTAATTGACTAATCTAATAATATGTCTTGAAATAAAATTTCCATTTTTGTTTTTGTTTCTCCTCATATATTTGAAATTTAAGTTCATTTTTTTTAGGATGGTAGATGGCATATTGTCATTATTACAAAAATATAGCATGTTCCTTTTGGTTTTTCACACTAAGGTTCGAGCAATTTGAATAATTAAGGAGATTAAAAAGAGTCCAAATTTTGTTCATGGGTCAAAGGAGCAAAGATACAATTGGAGTGGCTGTAAAAAATTGTAATTCATCTATTCACGGGTCAAAGGAGCAAAGAAAATTTTACGAACGGTAAAACAAGATGTCTCAAAAAGTCAAAACATCACTTATTTTAGGATAGAAGTAGTATGAATTTGGCGACCATATGCATTTGTTCCAAAGGGCTCTTCATTTAAGGGAATATTTCCTAAGGGTTGGAATTTTCCAAAATCCTATTGTGAATCCTACCATCCAAAGGAGTGCACCGAAATATAGTTTTTGTGAGGTGTGCACCCACCATTCATTATTATTGAAATACGTTAGGTTCATTTTATTGTTGTATTCCATCTTGATGAGATACTCCCTCCATTTTAAATCCTAACACGCTTAAATATATAGCAAAAACTATGTGTCCCCAAAGGACATAAAGTCTTTTAATTTGGAAGATAGGAAGCATGCACGTTAAAAAGAAATGAGCCACCGGTAATTAGTGAATGTGGAGATTGTGTATGCCACCGAAAACAATTTATTCCTTAGATTTTACATTCTGTTTTACGTCCGTGGCTACTACGTACTTTATTTACATTGGAGTACAATCCTACACGGCTACACTCTTTATCTTCTCCTCTATTTCTGGGGGATTATGATCCTACTTACAATACAACCGTTACTAGCTGCGTTGCAGCTGAACTGCTTCGTCTTCACTAAATCTCACACTACA
>JALGXP010000268.1:0-46302 GCA_023333625.1 Bothriochloa decipiens | reverse complement strand
ATATATATATATATATATATATATATATATATATATATATCACGCTAACCTCGCTCTTTCATGTTACATATGTTTTTTCACTGAAACAAGCATTTTATTAACTTACGATACAAGATATTAATTATATTGAGAGTTGATACAACAATCTCAAGTAGGTATTTTCTCTACATATACCATAGATTAGACTATGCCTGAATACGGATAAAAAGAATTCCTAGACCGCACTCTCCATTTTTCCCATGTTGTTATTATCATCAAATTCTATGAATGCAACTGCTAGAAAATAACCCAAGTACAGAGCGTGTGGATAGTCAAGTAGATAACATACAAAGGAGTACAGAGCCCGTGCATAGTCAAGTAGATAACATACAAAGGAGTATCGATAATCTTTTTTCCGAAGACTGAATATGATATAATATAAACACAAGTGGACACATCTTATTCTTTTATAAGCGTCTTTAGAAGACCGAATCATCATATTTCAAGATTAACGAAGTCATCATGTAAACCTCACACTTAACGGACTTGTCTTCGATTGTTGAAAAAATAATGTCGATAAATTATTAAATGAATTAACAAAAATGATTTAAAGAGAGGAATGACATTTTTTTTTTTTTGCGAAACAAGGGAACAACCATTACTGTTCGGTCAGCCCAAAGGTAGATAGGTAGCCCAACCCAATCTCCTGGGAGCTTGTGTGGCCTGTGCTGCTGGTATCTAAGAACGGCCCAAGTGTGAACCGAGCCGGACCGAATGCTTCACTGGGGGCAACATGGTTACCAATTCCGTTTGCAACAGGGCCCAGGCCCAGGTCGGGCTGCCGTCCTCCCATTCGACATACCGTGCCGCCTCGGAAGGCTGCGACCACCGCAAATCCCGTCATGTGTGCAAGTGTCTACTCCTCGGAGGAGAACAATTGGAGCGAGCCCATCTCTGTTCGGCATCCTTATGCGTTCCTTCGCATGATGCACCCTTGTAGGAGACTGGAGACACTCTCTACTTCCACTACGGCTACAAGCGTACCTTGGAGTACCAGCTTGGTGCACGGCGCTTATCAATCATCGAAGGCCTCCACGGCCGGTGTCCCAAATTCGCGCATTTTTTTGTGATGCCGATGGAGGACTGCAGGCCGGGATGCATGGCCATGGAGGAGGACGAATCAAGCGTCCGTCTACAACTGTGGTCAAGGGAGGCAGCTTCTGGCATTGATGGAGTTGCACGGTGGACAAGGGGCGGGGCAATAGATCTTGAGCAGTTGCTACCTAATGGCGCCCTACCATCTACACGGTGGCCATCTGATCCTCTCATTCCAGGTTTCGTGTAATATTGCTCGGCTTTGCGGAGGCTACTGATGTCATCTTTGTGGGCACATGGGCACGAAACCACCCTGGTGCTGTCTACATGGTCAACCTCAATTCAGGGAGGTCCAGTAAGGTGTTTGACCGATGCACTGTTGTTGTTCCTTATACAAGCTTCTGCATTCCAGGTATAATATATGTAGCTGAACACCTACTTATATCTACGTTTGTTGCTTCTCTGTTAACTTTACGTCCTTTATTATATATATATATATGATTTGCTATTAATGTTTTCTAGACTGCAAGTAATATTCGTCAGTTAGCAACAAGCCTGCAAACATGAAGATAATATTAGTGCTCAAGAATGATTTGTTATTAGTGTCTTCTGGACTGCAAGTAATAGTATGTGAATTTAGCAACAAGCTAGCCTGCATATATGAAGATAATATGAATGCTCAAGAATGATTTGTTATTAATGTCTTCTAGACTGCAAGTAATTGTATGTTAGTTAGCAACAAGCCTGCATATATGTGTAGATAATGTCAGTGCTCAAGAAACTTTGTTGATGCCACTGTGGTTGCTTTTGGATTAGTAAACGTCTGTAAAGTTGTCGTTTCTCTCCTTCAGTAGCAGATTTGTTGTACGATGTTGTTTCTAAGGTTTATGGGCAATGCATTCATCAACCTACTGATTTGTGTTCTCAATTATTTTTTACATCTCTGCAGTAACTGATGCCTCTTCTACAACTGAGGGGCCAGGAGATGATGCTTCAGGTGCATGACAGTCTCAATCTGCTTGTGCATGGCTTCTGAATGAGTCAGTAAGCAGTTGTGTTTCTGAGGTTATGCAGTGGGATGAGCTTTTAAGACATGTCAGTTCCTTTTGCTGTGGGATAACTGTTTGGGAATTGATTTTCTGGTGGTGAACTATTTAAATCCATAGCATTTTGCGTTGCCTCTTTACTTGCCTTTTGGACAATGTGAAACTAGTTGTGTTGCAGCAGTGATTTGAGGACTGCATCAGTTATCTGAATTCCTGAGCAGGTACCTGATTCGTTTGAGAGGGAGGGAGGGAGGGAGGTTCACGCTCGCCATTGGATAGTAGAAAGAGTCCATATATAGTGCGATCAACATTGCCTCTTACATACAGAAGTGTCATTGGAAAACCTGTTGATATCTCATAAATGACTTGCAATTGGATTACTGGAATCAGACGGGTATCAAGCAATGGTGAAGCATCATATGTCATATATACAAATGAGGTTGCTATCTGGAGACCAACCATGCATATGGGGCAATTTCAGATTTTCAGTGATGTCAATGAATGAAGAATATGAAAAAAAAAAAAACATGAAAGGTGCATGTGTGCATTGCTCCTAAAAAGAAACCCTTTTGTGTTCGCTAGCAAAAAGAAACTTTCATTTGTGCGCATTAGTTCTGACAAGTCGATGTCGTCAGCTTGAGTGATGACTAGACAAAGCCGGCCTTCTCTTGAGGTTTCCTGATGTCTCGTTTGTGCATGGATTTATTATTTATGCACACACAAAGCTAGCACAGGGACTGAATCTTTTGTGGTAGGTGAGACTGATTCAGAATCTCTGCATCTCCATCTGCTTGATCTTGACTCCCATGGCCGTGTGAGTGAGTGCTGATGTCTCCAAGCTTATTGGTGGGTAGGTGAATACCTTGCCTAGTATCATAGTAGTAGGTGCTCCTGTGAGGTGTCACCACCGTATCAAGGTCACCATCTTCGTTCTTGACCTCTCTACGAAATGAAACCAATCATGCAGAAAAAGCTCTGGACTGGATTGTTTATACACAAAACAAAGAGCTTTGCAAGAATTGCACATTACATGTCGTTGTTGGTGCAGAAAAAGGACCTGTGGTGTGTGGTTTGGGTAGGTGAAGTTGCTGTGTCTAGTACTATAACCACTGTTTGGTGACGGTGGTCAGCCTAAGATGTCTCTCTCCTGCTACCAAACCATTCACCTACATCCACATGGTACACGCCACCGTTCGCCGAATCGACCAACTTATCGGCCTTGGCGTGGAGGATCTGGAGGATTTCATAGATGACGAGTCGACGACCATTCTAAGCTTTGAGCTACTGAGCTAGGCAACTGGACTGAACAGGAACCCGGCCGAATGAACAGTCAACACAAGTTTCTGTGAAACAGGAAACAAAAGGATAGGAGTATACGGGGCGTAGATACTTTTTTAAGAAATAGGAAGACAGCGAGAACAACTGGTCGTCGTTCTCTGCACATCAGGCATGTTGATGCGATGCGAGAAGGTTAGTTGTAATGCGCGATGACTCGTTACGCTTGTCATTCACCTGCTGAAATATTCAGATGGACAATGGCAGGCGAAAGGAGGTGGGTCTTTTGGTTTTGTTTGTGAAGAGTGAACAAATCAGGAGGCGACAGAAAGGAGATTCACCAAACTCAAAGTGCACGTCTGTTAGATTAACAAGCTCAATCAGTGAGCTCCATGGGCTGTAAAGCTCGTATATATATTTATAACAACATACTCCAAGCAACTTGTGACATAGTCCAAGCAACAAATTGGTCCAAAGAACCTTGGCCACTTTCACCAGCTAGCTAGTTGTTGCCCAGCTTACGACGATTGCTTTTGTTCAGCCAGTCGTTGTCCCGGTTCTGATTGCTTTTCAATGTCCTGACTTCCTTATCACCTTTTCCTCCCCAATAAACTGACTGTTTTTTGGGGGCATATATATACTAATACATATTATTATCGTGAAAAGCATGCGCACTAAGTAATAATACGCTGCCATTCGCCAGCAATATTCAGAGGAACGTGGAGCGGTTTCCTTTGCTTGCAGCGCTGACGAAAAAAAGCACGCACCGTCAGTCATGTCCATGCTCTGTTCAAGTTAAGATAGAGGGATACATCGATGGAGGCCGAAAGCAGCTAGCAGCAGCTGAACAACGTGATGTGCTGTGACTAGTCGTTCTTATCTCTGTTACTAGAAGCCGACAGACAAAAAAAAAACACATGAATGAACAACGATTTTTACATGAAAAATCTTTGTGAAAACAAAATCACTATAGTCTGATGGCCGGCAATCTTTATTTGTCACGACGTATGCATGCATGAAAAGGAAATCAACTATTCCCGTGATTCGTATGAAAATAAAAACAAATTCACAAAATCACAAGGTTGTACAGTATTGCGGGTGGTATAGATGGCCAAACGAATGACACGATCCAGCACAATCCTGTATCTAGGCATGGATCCCGTTGTCACAAATAGTCTATGTTGTGTTTGGTTTGAGGAATAAGTTAGTTCATCTTCTTCTTATTTGCCTTCACTTTTTTCTTTGGTTTGTGGAGCAAAACTGAAGGTTGATGCATCATCGTCCCCTCGTTCCTCACAAGCTAATAACTAGTACGAGAAATTGAGTTACTCTACCAAATTTAAGGAATAAATAAATTTATAATGTAGCACCTCATCAGGATGGAGTGAATCCTCAAACTAAACACCTTATTGATTAGCCATGTTGTCATGCACGATAGACTCAATATGAGGCACAACTTTACGCTAGGTTAACCGTGTTGTGTCGGTCGATGAACCTGGTGGGCGGGGCCCTATGGGAGTGCTAGCTAGGTCAACCATCTCAACAAAGAAGAATTTAAAAAAAACAACAAAATCCTCAAGTTCATATATCCATGTACATGTTCATAGCTCAATCACAAATACACATTCACCCAACCACAAATCAATCACAAATATGCATGCGAGCTGCCAAGGGAGCTAGTGGATGGACCATGGGGGAGAACTAGAAGGGGGCAACTGGCAACCTCAGGGGCAGGGTCGTATGGGACAGCTAATGACATCTTGGGAAAAGAGTTCTTGTTATGGTCTAATTTACCCCATAACAAGAACTTTTTTTTTCTATGTTCAAGTTTATTTTCAATTCAAAATTTGTGAGACGATAGCTAGCATCATAATTTATGTATGTGGTAGCTAGCAGGTGCTTAATCTTCTCCCAAATTCTAAACTCCTTCCAAACTTCCTTTGCTCGTTCACAAGTGAAGAGCATATGCTTCGTTTCCTTAGCTCCTCCCGTTCCCCCAAGTTGCGATTTGCTAGTACGACAAGGTACAAAGCCTCTTCAGGACTAATGCTAAGCCCAACTCTAGCCGGTACTAGTGTGCTGAAAATAAAGTGTGTTCTCTACTAGTGTGTAGATATACTCATCTATTTTAAATTATATTTATGTCTAGATACGTAGTAAAATATATGCACTAAAAAAAATCAAAGTGAACTAGAATTTGAAATGGTAGGAGTATATATGTTGTTTGAAGAAAATATAAATTTGAGAAAGCCAATTTGTCAAACTCTACCTGTCCAATGCTTGACTTGGATCCGTCGGCACCAATGAGAAGCATCCACACAGAAGGATACAACGGAGGAAAAGGACGACGCATACATGCACGCATGAATTCAAAGTATACATGTTGTACAAAATAGTGGTACTTACATAAAAATGTACACACATACGAGTTGCGTCCCCGACTCCCCTATCTTATCGACTTCGTCATTTTGAAAAAGTTTTAATTGTGTCGAGTCGACCTCGATCACTTTGAAAAAAAAAAAGACGTACCCAGTGCCGTAGGCTCCCGCACTGCGGAGTCTAGGGAAGAGAAAATAGCCAGCAGCCATTCTTGCATAAATATCCAGAGGCTAAGGCTTGAACCTCGATCACTTTGAGAAAGTGAGAATTGTTGTGAATGACAATGGGAGTATGTACTAGGCGAGAAAGTCGTGAGGATAGATATACGGATACAGCCGCACATGGAAATGGATTTGATGTCTGTCTGTGCCGTCGTCGTCGTTGTACTCTGTCCTCGCCTCTGTGCACCACGGTCGCATTGATCAAGTGTTATGCCGTTATGGGCTTATAGAGTGTCCATAAAGATGACGATGGGACAGAGACTTGGTATAGTAGTTTCGAAAAAAAGGGAGAGAGGGAGAGAGAGAGACTTGGTATAGTAGCGAGATGAGGAGTCCATGAGTACGGTCGGCCTTTTGCAACCTAGTTGGATAGGCTATGGTTTCTCGATGGCGTGCCTAATCTTTTCCGGTTCAATATTTCTGGATTAAATGGCCACAACCAGCCCATGCGATTGTTATTAGTGTTATTTTTACTGTTGTTAGCATCATTGCCATATTAGAATGATGTTTTTAAGAAATTGGCAAAAATACATAGCATATATATGTTATGGGTGTGTTTAGGTTTGCATGGAATGCAAAATGCAAAATGCCAACTACTTTTGAATTATAAAATGCAAAATGCCAAATTTTTCATGTGTGTATTTAGTTTCATCCAAAATGCCAAATTTTTTATGAGGGAGGGTGAGGGATGTACCACTTTTCGGCTTTTTTTTTGCTGCCTCTTGAGACCAAAATCTAAAATGAAGAATGACCAACTTTTTGGTAAGAGTTTAGGTGGTGTTTAATTTCATTTTGTAGAATGATGAGCCAAAACCCAACATTTTTTTGAAATGGGGAACTAAATACCAGGTAGTTGGATAATAGTTAATAGGTAATATTGTTTGCTTAAAAAAAAAGCTAATATTAGTGGGTACCGTTTGGATCCAGCATCTAAAAAGTGAATAGGTGGATGGTTTTGTGTATAGTAATGCTTTTCTCTTTAGCTGTTATACGGTAGAAGAAAAGGTGATTTTGGCAACTTATTAGCTAGTGATATGCTCACTCTATTCCGAATTTCTAAATTATAAGATAGTTTGGCTTTTCTAGTTATATTCATGCCTTTGCTATGCACTTAGACATAGTATATATCTAAATGCATAGGAAAAAATGTATCCACAAAATCTAAAAATATCTTATAATTTAGAAAGTAGGAAGCAGTTAATAATCCTATCTAACAGTCCAGATAACTTTTAGCTGGCTGGATCCAAACATTAATCGTCTGATTGCGTTTATCTCAAACAAACAAAAAAAAATCGTCTGATTGCGCATGGGCTGAGCTGCTTTTGCCATCGCACTTGAGAGAAGGTGGGGCATCATGTTTGACCCGAGGGCAATGGGAATTGAATGTGGTCATATTTCAGCTAGTAATAAACACCGACAAGCCCAGCTGTTACTGTTACTAAACGGCAAACTTGACCAAGTCGTCAACGAGACCAAGCAATGGGAATTGACTCAGGACTGCTGCTATGCTAGCTTTGGTTCGATGGTCATCCATTTGTTTTTTTTTTTTTTTTTGACAACAAGCCATCCATTTGTTTACAAGCTAGGCTACATCTCTCCTATAATGGCGAGATGGTTATGTGAAGATTGACCAAACTTAATTCGGTCAAGCGTCATTAGCCATTTTGCCAGCAGAAGTGTTTTTTTTTTTAATCTTGCCATGCTAGTGCTGCCTTGCTGGTGCCCGCCTGCCTGGTGCGGCCATGCCAAATGGGTGTGCCTGCGTGAAGCGCACCGCACCGCCGGCCCACCACGCACCCATCACAGCGAGCCGGGCGGGACCCACGGGGGTGCGGCTGGTGAGCGACTGGGGCGGGACGGGGCGGGGCGGGCCGAACCACGCGGCCTCTCGGGGCCCACGAGTCAGCGGCATTGTCAGCAGCTAGGGCCCGCGGTGTTTGGTGGGTACGGGTCGCTGTCCCCCACCCAACCCACCCGTTACGGCCTACAGCGTCGCTGCCTTCCCCCTCCCGTGGGCCGCCCGATCCGACCAAAGGCAATCGGACGGACGGCAGGCCTCCGCTGCGCCCGTGGGCCCGGTGCCGACGGGGGGCGGGGGGCTATAAATGGGCCGGCGCGCGGCCCGGCACGGCGTGCGCTGCGGCCGGGTCGGATCTCAGACGAGACGAGTTACCATCTCATCCCACTCCAACCACCCGCCCGCCGCCTCCACCGGATCTCGTCGGACTCCGGATCCGCCCGACCACCCCGCGCCGCCGCCGCAGCAGGTGAGCATCCCTTCGCCCCGCCATCCCTTCTCCCTCGGTCCGCGAGGCGCCGCTTGTCCGGTCTCTGCGTTCCGGCGCCTGCTTCCTCTCCCTTCGCCGTAGGGTTTTGTATGTTCTGTTGTCTGTAGCAAGACGGCGTTTCTAGGAGCAGCGGGCTCTTGATTTGCTGCCCGCAATGGCCGGAGTAAGGCTCCGGCACGCGCCCTGCGCATTCTTTGCCGCCGTCGAAGAAAGCCAAAACGTGTGTGGACGGGGCTTGCCGTGATAGGTTTCCTGGGTTCGTTCGTTCCTTCACGCCGCGAAATGTTTTTGTTTTTTCTCATGAATTAATCCGATAGTTAGTCAAGGAGGGATTTTTTTTTTCCTTTTGCTTTCATACGCACCTGTTCGGGGTGGTAGTGATGGTGTTCTTGTCGCGTTCCACAAGACGGTGACCAAGGCTCCACACGTGGTTGGACGAGGCGATTTCATTGGATGGTACCCCATCCGTGTTGTTAGCTAAAAAATAAAATCTGTGCTTTGGGCTCAACATGTGTACATACAAGTGTTAATCCGAATTTTCTGCTGCCCAAACATGTGTGCAGAAACTCCGTAGGTTATCGGTGCTTTGTTTTTACCTTAGATTTTATAAAGGTTGTTGCTGAAATGATACTGATGCTGTGGGAGAATAATCGGCAATTAGTTTTGTCTTATTATTCGTCTATAAAGAAACCACATGCTTCGCATACACTTTTTGCTAGGTAAGCTGCATGAGGTTTAGGGATTTCAGAAAAAAAAAATGTTTATTTCTGCAAGCTGTCCGGAAACTTACAGCTACTGGTTCTTGCTTCTACCATGTTCTGTAGCGTTGTTTCGAGTGCTTTGTTGTACCTGTGTGAAGGTTGCTGCTAAAACGGTAGGGGTGCTCAGTAACTGCTGCCTGCGATTGTTAGCGAAAAATGGTGCTCTACCAGGAGTTCCCTTTTTACAAGCTACTATAGTAAATTGTTGCTGCCAGTTTATGCTTTTATACTATGCTCCGTGATGTTGCTTTATTGTAGAAACTACCTTTTCACCCTGCAACATGTATTGGAAGAATATAATTTGAGTGGTTGCTTTCTTCCTAGAATCTTGTTACATGATTTGTTATTCTTGTGCTGATTCCGGCCGGAGCTTGGTTGATTCCTCTTGCCTTATCCACTAAAGCACATATGCGGAGCATTGTTCTGTACGAGTGGATCAGAAATGCCAACTATTGTGAGTGGGACTTAGTTGATCCTGCGTGAAGAATCTCTCAACCTGAAATTGTGCTCTTGTTATGTGCCAACAAATCTGCCCTTTTGTGCTTGTTTAGTAGCCTAGCACTCTTTATTGTTGTCTTTTGTTGCATGAGACAGAATTTTTGCCAAAAGGTGTTTGTTTGTGCCCTGGGAGTCCATACTGCTGATCAACAAATCGCTTTTCGTTATTGCTATGTCTAAACATTTTTACACTGCCCTTATATAGGAGTACATCAGTGTTGTTGGTCATGCAATTCATTTGTTTATGAGGATTTTTCACTTTGCCTTAGCCATTTTGTGCACTAACTAATCATTTGTATTGTCTGATGCAGATCAGAGAAGATGGCCGCAGTCGACACCTTCCTCTTCACCTCGGAGTCAGTGAACGAGGGGCACCCTGACAAGCTCTGCGACCAGGTCTCAGATGCCGTTCTTGACGCTTGCCTTGCTGAGGACCCTGACAGCAAGGTTGCTTGCGAGACCTGCACCAAGACCAACATGGTCATGGTCTTTGGTGAGATCACCACCAAGGCCAATGTCGACTATGAGAAGATTGTCAGGGAGACCTGCCGCAACATTGGTTTCGTGTCAGCCGATGTCGGGCTTGACGCTGACCACTGCAAGGTGCTTGTCAACATTGAGCAGCAGTCTCCTGATATTGCTCAGGGTGTGCATGGTCACTTCACCAAGCGCCCCGAGGAGATTGGAGCTGGTGACCAGGGACACATGTTTGGGTATGCTACTGATGAGACCCCTGAGCTGATGCCCCTCAGCCATGTCCTTGCTACCAAGCTTGGTGCTCGTCTCACTGAGGTCCGCAAGAATGGAACCTGCCCCTGGCTCAGACCTGATGGGAAGACCCAGGTGACAGTTGAGTACCGCAATGAGGGTGGCGCCATGGTCCCCATCCGTGTGCACACTGTCCTCATCTCTACCCAGCATGATGAGACGGTCACCAATGATGAGATTGCTGCTGACCTGAAGGAGCATGTCATCAAGCCTGTCATCCCTGAGCAGTACCTGGACGAGAAGACCATCTTCCACCTTAACCCATCTGGTCGCTTTGTCATTGGTGGGCCTCATGGTGATGCTGGTCTCACTGGCCGGAAGATCATCATTGACACCTATGGTGGCTGGGGAGCCCACGGTGGTGGCGCTTTCTCTGGCAAGGACCCAACCAAGGTCGACCGCAGCGGAGCCTACATCGCGAGGCAGGCTGCCAAGAGCATTGTCGCCAACGGCCTTGCTCGCCGTGCCATTGTCCAGGTCTCCTACGCCATCGGCGTGCCCGAGCCTCTCTCCGTGTTTGTTGACACATACGGCACAGGCACGATCCCCGACAAGGAGATCCTCAAGATTGTGAAGGAGAACTTTGACTTCAGGCCTGGCATGATCATCATCAACCTGGACCTCAAGAAAGGCGGCAACAGGCGCTACCTCAAGACGGCGGCCTACGGCCACTTTGGAAGGGACGACCCTGACTTCACCTGGGAGGTGGTGAAGCCCCTCAAGGCGGAGAAGCCTTCTGCCTAAGGCGCCTGCCCTCACTTTTTCAGAAGAAGCTTTTGGTCTGCTGCGCTTATCATGTTTTATTATTATGGCTTCTATATGTTGTGATTCTTGATCTGCCCCTATGCTTATCATTTGTACTTGTACTGTCCTAATAAGTGGTACTTGTGAGGGTCTTATTGTGTCTGCTTATTTACCTAGAGGATTATTTCTGGTTTTACTGCATATGTAATGCTTATTAAAACAATGAAAGAAGCTTACAGGCTACAGCTGCTACTTTGACAAGTAATGAAACCTCGTGAATTTTGGTTATACTCTCTCTGCGGCCCGATATACCCGGCGTGCAACCGTTTTCCAAATGATTGGCCAGATTACGAGGCGGTGCATATGCCGAAATACGTATCTGTTATCCAAGCTTGCACGCCACTGATGTTAACTGGTCAGTGTTTGTATATATGACTGGCTGATGTTTGGTGAAGCTGCGGTGGTGTAGAAGTATCTGTTTGTGGACTCTGTAACCTTCCAGGTAACTGAACATCGCCTTCTCGTGTCCAGCGACCTGTACTAGGGTGATGCTGCGCAAATGTTTGTTGACATTAGGTGGTTGTTGGTGAGCAACCAGAACCAGAAGGGGTTATCAGTGGCACTAGTAGGTCAGGATATTTCCTAGGTCTGATGAGGTCAGTTGTCAATTTTCGCAGCAACCCGGAGTGCATCCCATTCGCAGGTCAGCTGTGCAGATCAGTGAACATTAACTGAAACTCTGAATCTTCTCTTTTGGTAGACCATCGCCCATCAGCAAAGTGATGTTTGGTCTGTCACCCTCTCAACCTCTGCTGATGTCAGTGTATCTGAATTCTGACGATCATGTCTAGTCAGCTAAGGGTGTGTTTGGGCCTAACTAAATCTGTGCAGCTGAAATCTCTAGGAATCTGCGGTGATGATTGGGATCACACAACTCGGAGATGACAGCTCAAGAGGATTTCCCGTTCCATCATGTTGGAGATGAGATGACCCAAACCAGATTGCCCAAGATGCAACGCAATGCAATACAACCGGCTCTCAGGTTCGGCAAGGTGGCACTGTACTGCGCGCCACACATGTCCACTAAAGTGACCAAACTGAAACTGCAGGTGGACGGCCAGAGAGATGATAAAAAAAGTACTTGCAGTTTGTAGGCCGTGCCAAATGTAATTGATCAAATGCAAGTGTGTTATCTGCTCGTAGTTTAGCCAAATGCCAAAGGTACATCTGGCCTTGCGAAGCTTTTAGCAGCTAGTTTGCCTTCGAAGGCAGGGCACACCAATGGAGTTGACAGCGATGAGTATGGTCAATAGGAGTATTTATTTGTCACTGCAGTTGCAAATAGGAATTCTGTTGACATCAACCAACTGCAAATTAACTGGGTAACAGAGCATGCAGTCTTTGTTTTGGGGGAGGGAAAACACTCAAATCAACTGACTGCAAATTAACTGGGTAATAGAGCGTGCAGTAAAGGTTTTGGGGGAGGGAAAACACTCAAATGAACTACAAATGCCAGGGGCGACAAGACATAGAAGACCCCCAATCCATTTGGTTTGAGCTGGCTTTACTGTTTAGCACACAAAATGCTCATGTACTTGGCCTCAAAAAAAAAATGCTCATGTAGGCCATACTTCATTAGGAGGCCATACTCCATTTGGTTCCAGTTTTGTTCTAGCATTACAGCCAAGATTTCATTGATAGTATGATTACCCAAAGCGCCAATTGGAAATGCTAGAACAAAACTGCAACCACCAAACATGCAGAAGCAGGAGCCAACCACAGTTTGTCGTTCGTTTGGAAAAATAAAAACAATCACCGGAAGGACGCGTCTGCTGATCTGGAACAAGAGAATCCAAGACTGATAGCAAAAACATTCCCCTGAGGCAAAGGATTGATAACATTTTTTGATTAACAAGATACGGAGTAGGAAAACCATGATCTGGGGAGCCTAAACCACATGCAGATCATCATTGGGTTGGCAGCATGCAGCGCCGCAAGCCAACTCATATGTATGCCTGTCTACCATGCATCTTAGCTCATCATTCGCGATGCGATTTCTCGTCATGCTTGCATATTATAGATATAGTGATACAGACATGACATAGCCATGTTTGTTTTCTCGGTGTTACCTTCCAGCAACCGCTGACTGATAATCAGGCCTCTCGCTCAGATATATATCCATGTCGTCTCTTCAGAAAAACATCGCTTCAGTAGTGTAGACATGCTCACATGCACATGCAAAAACAGCTAGTGGAAACACCAGATGCGTTCAAGATTTTTCTTTCTTTTTTGTGTGTGTCAATCGAAAACTGAAAAGGGAGGATGGTGGGGTGTACAGTACTCTGTGGCAGCTCAGTCTGGCTATCCGGAGAAACCTGATTGCAGATGACAGCTGGAACCGTTTCCTATCCCTCTTCATGTTCCTGCTCCTTGTGAAGAATGAAGATATACATACACTCCTCTGTCGGTCCATTCAGTCTGATGGCATCATATTATGAACAAAACAGGCAAGACATAATAACATAAGTACAAGACAAACATTTTCTTTCCCACGTTAATAGCATTTCTCAGCTGGCCTCTCAGGACAGATGTTTGCATCAGAAGGTCCCGGCGGCGGGGATTCTTTCTGCTTCTTGTTCGGGATTCACGTCTGCTAATAATAACAGTTAGGTCCTCGCTGACAGGGTTTCAATAAAACAGCTTCGGTTTCACCTACAGTAGTAGTATTATTATTTGTAGCACTGTTACTCATTTCTCTTTTTTCCCCTCATTTGCAGGGTTTAATTTAATGAACTTGAAATCGGTGAAGATATTTTTTGCCCACAGACTTCGGTTTCTCGTCGTGATACTGTATCATAAACTAAAACTGTTTGGAACTCTGTCAGAGAGAACATTTTAGCTTCAACATCTTCAGGCTTAGGCCTAGAGATTCACCGGCTCCAAATTCACCTCACAAAGCAGTGTTCACAGAGCCATTGGAGCTGGAAAACCCGGCTTGGCTTCCACCGGCCCCGTGAGACGATGAGAGGAGAGAGGAAAACACATTTGTTTAAACAGTAGTTTTTTTCAGGTGAATCCAGAGCCCGTAAAACCCCTACCAATGGGCGCACTAGTCTGCCAGGTGGAACCGTTTCCTGCTCCTTGTGAAGATAACACTCCTCTTTTGGTCCATTCAGTCTGATGGCAGTACAGTATATGACCAAAACAGGCGCGCACACACACTCTACTCGTACAAGACCAATATTCCACGTTAATAACATTTCTCAGCACAGATGTTTGCATCAGAAGCTCCCGGCGGCGGAACGGAACGGCAGAAAGAACAGCAGACAGCTAACGACGGTAGGAGCACAGCATGTGAGAGTGAGGTCTCAGACAGCTTGGTGAGCAGGGCAGGGCAGGCAAGCTGCCAAGCCGACCTGACCCACACCCACCTGAACTGACCGCCGCGTTTGGTCAGTCAAATACGCCCGCCGTTTCAGGGCCCGACCACCGCCGGTGAGCTTACCTCCTCCTCCTCTCTCCGACCACGTCACCATTAGTGAAGCAATGGCCTATTCGACAAGGTCTTTGCTTTCTTTCTGCTCTGTCTGCCTGCCTGTCGAAACCTCGCTGGTTTCATTCAGTTCAGGCATGATGATCTTTTCGCTTCTTTCTGTGAGGTAAAATTATATTCTTTTCTCGATCCTCTTTATCCTTTCCTAATTTGAGAGGATCGTATATACAATATGAAATGAATATGAATGCCACGTCTGTATCAAATCCCTGACGACGTAGTGCTTGCTCATCATTGGCATCAAAAGTCAAATGGAAATGGTCTTGGCCCGTCTGTTGGCAGGAGCAGCAGTAGCGGCTCTCTTCACATTTGGTACGGAGTCAACGATGCTTGCATTGTGTGGCTCTCCCCGTGCTGTTAAGCTTAATCAGAACCATTCAGCGGTTAGATCGACCGACCTCGACCGGATGAATGGTTGAGCCGGTGCATGCGGTTATTTGATATCTTAACTGTGGGAGTTGCTAAACTTTACGTCGATTACCTGGAAAAGGGGTATCCTAAGTCCTCGTTTAACTGGGCGGATCCCCGAAGTCAGCAACGCAAGCCCTTCAACGACATCCCTCATTACCACTCGGAAATCCACAAACTAAAGCATGCTGAACCGGTCCACAAACGGGCGTCGACAGCCCAAAGCCACAACCTGCTCGACGGACCAACGCACGGACCGAGACTGTACTCTCAAGGGTGCGACTCGGGCGACCCCTCAAGGACGGAACTCCGTCCGGGCGAACGGGCCGGCCTCGAGGACGGAACTTCGCCCGTGCGAATGGGCAGCCCTCGAGCATGGAAAAACCCTCGGCACCTACTCCCAGTACAGATCCAGGCGCATTCGATGCATTTTACCTGTTCCTGTCTAACCGTATGGCCACAGTTACCGAAACAGCTGTGGGTATGGCAGTCAAATCCTGCTTTTACTGCCCATACCCTGGAATCCCACGGATCGTACCTCACTGCCGCACCATACCGAGCACTGTGCCCTGTCCGGCACCCCCTCGAGATGTATATTCCCCGCATATCCCGAGATTCGGCCTTATCCGATGAGCCTCGACCCCTTGACTCGAGCCCCTCGTCTTGACCCAAGGCCTCGACCGTCGCCCCTCGACACCGTCACGCCGACCCTCGAGCGGGACTTCAACAACTTCAGTCAACACTTCAACAACTACCGACGTGACGGCCGCAGGGCTTCCCATACCGACGTACGCCTCTACAGCGGCACCGACATGATCGGCATCAACGTCATATGTCACCAACCACGTGAACCCCAAAAACATGTACTCCTGTGCCCCTCCTTCGCCTATAAAAGGAGGAGCCAGGACTTTCGTGAGGGAGAAGAAGAGATCCTAGAGCTTCATACGCTAAGGCTTAGACCACAGAACAACACCGTGAGACAGTGTAGAGAGCTAAGCGCCCGAAAAGCTCGGGCTCAAGCCCACACTTCTCACACCGGCTTGTATTCACCCCTGTACTAGCGCTTCGGTGCAAGATAACATGAACTATCCCCCCGCTGGACGTAGGACCTTCTTTGCCTGAACCAGGATAAATCGCTGTATCCTTCTTGCATCACCCACCGGATTAAGGGAGCACGCAATTATGAATTTACTCGTTGGTGTTGGCCCCCGGAGTCGAAACACCGACACTTTAGTCGTCTGAAATTCAGGCGATGGTTACAGACCATCAGGTCTTCGTCCAACGCTCAGGTTTTGTCTCAGTTGCATCTGTACGCTAGTTGTGCGCCTCTTAGTTGGACAGAGGCTGGGAGTATTCCAACATCTATGGGGGCAATTGGTTGCCCGCACCGGATGGCGCAAAGGGCCATCCCTGCTCGTTGACGTTACCTACCACTTGTTTGGTTGCCCTGCTCGCACCGTTTCCCCACACCGCGCCGTTCATTTCGCCCTCTCCGTCATGGCTCATGCCATATGCTCGAGGTGAACTTCCCTCGCTAGCCTGACGGCGCGAGAACCTAGGTGCACGAGGGAAGTGACAAAGTTTGTTCATCAAAATGGTCTATACGGACAACCAAACAAACTTACTCTCATCCTGTACGAAAATGTTTTTTCAACCAAACACGAGCGAGTGCACGATCTGAGCGTGCATCAAACCAGCCTAGACTACCTCTCCATCCTGGCTCATATTGGTTGGGGCAACCAATCACCCCCTATGTATCAATTCAATGTACTACTCTTTGGTTTAATAAAAGCTTCCCATTTCTAAAAAAACAAAGAAAAAATATGTACGCTAGCATTCATCCATCACCTAAAGACAAGCCTGATTTTAGGCGACCGACGAATAGGAAATGTACTTAATTATCAAATATATTTAATTTATGGATACTTAATTATACTCTATAATTGATTTCATGATGCTTATTTGATATCTTAAATATTGATATTTTTTCTAAAAAAAGTAGAATTGAAGACAGAGAGAGTATGCAAGTCTTAGAGCCGGAAACAAAAATAAAAGGCCATGGCTTGTTTCTTTATTTTTTAGTTTATTAATGGTGATGATGATGTAAGCCAACATTTTAACAAAATATGTTAACCGAGAACACGACAAGTCTTCTTGAGCAGATGCGACATTCTTGTTTTCCAGCAATCCAAATACCCCAAAGTTCCTATTCATATTTTGATATAGTTTTCTACTTTTCACTGTATCTTATTTCTATGCTATTTCTATTTTCTTTGGTTTACATTCTTGCTCCAAACATCCCTGAACGAATATGGAAAATTCAAGAGAACTCTTTCTCTAGATCGCTGCTATTTCATTCATGTTCCCTTTCCGCTCATGATAATGCTTGCATCGCCTCACTTGCAAAAGACTCATGTGTCTTGTAATATAACTACTCTTAGACACTCTCAAAACTAAAGTTCATGTGATTGGCGCATCTACATAGAAAGGTGGTTGGCGTGCTCGCAAAATTAGAGGGAATGGAAATGAAAGGTGAATAGTATTTTTGGCATATATCCCTTTTGGAAACCCTCTTTACAACTCTAAAGTTCTATGCCATAAGTAGCTGCATTATGAAACCTAGGAAAGTAGTTACCAGATGGGAGATAAAAGGAATCATACTACTATAAGTACCTCAAGAAACACATAAGAGTACTTGACTAAAAAATCCATAGGTTGTTTGATATGGCTTTTTCGAAGGAGCTAGAGTTTTTTTTTTTTTTGAGGAAACACAATTTGTGGCTCCTCTGTTTTCATTAAAAAACGACTCCTACAAAACGTTTGGTAGGGCGTGGAGAAGCCCTCGGAAATAGGCCCTCGGTCTTATATGCTCTTTGAGAAACTATCTTACAAAAAGTAAGATAAATTTTATCATAATGTGTGATGATATGAATATTAACTTTAGGGCAAGGGATTCAATGATTCATATGTTGGTGTCTAAGAGCATTTCCAATAGTCCAACCCTCTAAATCCTTATTTGGAGAGCCATTTCCATAAAAAAAATTATCTTTCTATGTCTCTCTACACTCCAACCACTTTACCTTTGAGAAGCGAGAAACCAGGAAGGATGTGAATATTTAAAGATCTAGTTGAAGAAGTTGTCAGTGAGATTTTTTCCCACCAAAATCTCTATTCTTATCATTACGGAAGATATAAGAGGCTCCTCAAGTTGCTATAAGAAGAGGTTATTGGCAAAATAGCAATAGAGTTGGTGATGTCAAGAAAGAGGGGGTGAGAAAGAGTGGTTAGGAAGGGGTAGAGATGTGAAGTCATTGGTGTCAATGACCTACTACCTACAACAAATGTTATCAGCAATCCAAATATGTTAAAAAACAAGTCACACATAATGTCTTAAATTTCATATTAATTTACATAGACAAAGTAATTAATGGTCAGCGCAAGTAGTGACTAACAATAAAATGCAAGATAGTGTGTCTTGAAACTTCTTAAATGGACTCGTCTATGAGAACCCTCTCACAATAATATAAGCATGAGATCAAGGACCCTCCTTCTATATACAACAAATCGTCATTCACCTCCTCCTCCTCCATGAGTTTGCATCACCCATACCCTCTTTTCCTTGGCTTGCCGGCCATCCATCCCTATCCCACTGTCAATCCTTGCCATGCTAGTGTCGCCTCCGTTGCCTGCAAGAACCATCCTTTTACCCTTCTCCATCTCTTTTCTCTCCTTACCACAATTGGATCTTGTTGCCTCACCCTCATCGAGGCCTCCCGACCTAGCAACATCATCACCGCTGAATTTGTCGCCCTCGCGACTACCACCATTGCTAACTATTGTGATAACGTTGGGAGCCTTTTGCCCCAATCCCACGATGCCAAATCTACCATCGTGCTACCACCACCATGGCAACACCCTGTGCTGCTGCCGACACGGTGGGACACCCCGACATGGACTGTTCCAACCAGCCCCCTCCATAGTTCTCACGGCCACCACAACAATAGGATACCTTCACCATAGAGCCTCCCTAACTATTCTCCCTCCTTAGTTGCCTATATAGTCCCACCCCATAGCACACCCTATCATCATTATCAGTCTTGAAGCCACCCCAAAGCTCCCTTTAAATCCCGCAACCACAAAACTCCCTTCTATAATCTGAATCCAAAACCCTAAACCTAGATCCAAAATTTTTAAGAGAAGAAGTCATTGTTCCGGCGCTCATAAAAATTGAAGAGGACATCAAAACGTTGCTTACTACTAAATGACTATCGATTCAATTTATTACTTATTTCTCTCTCTTTTGTCTTCATTGATATCTCCTCCTCTTCCAAATTAGGAAAGTTCTACGAGAGTTTTAGTTTACTAGAACACGTTTAAATGGTGGCCAACGTGTGTCGCAAGTGTGGCACGTGGGAACTGCCCAACACTCCCGCCATACGCTGCCAAAGATTTGGCGCGCGTCACAACGGCTAGTTCATAACATGCACCGCACGCCAACTGTCTAGCGTGTGTTTTGTCCGCCTCACTCGCAGTGCGGCCACAGCTGTGGCGGGAGCCAAACACGCCCTTAATAATTTTCAAATGTGAAACCGAACATTTTTCATGGTTTCGAGATGACGGGCTGCAAGCTCATCGCCGACGTTTTTCGAATTTGATTTGACCAGTTGAAAGAGGGACGTGGTCAACTGAAAGTTCCCCGTGCGTGAGATGAAAGCGTCGGAGTTTTTTTTAAAGGAAAAACCGAGAAGAAAAATGGGAAGAGGCACATGGGGGTTTGTCTTTTGCTCCTCTCACACACGCATTCAGAGTTTTTTTCTGACGCGACGACCAACACCACACGGAGAAGACGGAGGAGGACAGTAGACCCGCTAAGCAGCAGCATATAAGCTCACGGCTCACCGCTGGTGACCGCACAGCCAAGCTCCGTCCGTCGGAACTCGGAACTCGCCTACCCTTCCTACTCCGTCCTCCTCCGTCCGCTGCCTCCCGCCGCCGTGCAGCCTCCTCTGCGGCGTCGTCTCCCTCCCTCACTCCGCCGCCGTCGCCGCCGGGACACGCAAAGGTGCCGGATTCGGCTCCCCGCTCCCCTTGCTCTGATCTGTGGTTTTGTGCTGTCATGGCTGCTTGTGATCTCTTCTCTGGGGGGGGCGTTTCCTTCCCGGCCGGTGGGTTCTTGCCGTCCTGGAGCGCCGAATCTGGAGCCTGGAGGAGAGTCGGTGACGGCCCCGAGCTCGCGCCAGTCGATGGCGTCGGGGAGGGCGCCGCCACGGGGGTCGGGCGACGGTAGCAGGCGCCGCAGCTCCCGACCCGACCCTGCTGCCCGCGCTCGCGCCGCGGTACGCCGCCAGGGTGAGGCCGGCCGGCGAAGGGGGTGGGATCGAGGCGGAAGGTGTGCAGCCCCGCGTTTCGTTCTTTGCGAAATTCGTAGCGTCTGGAGGTTGGGGAAAGGCTGTTGTGTGATCTGATCTTGTGTTTTTTTCCCCTACCGTTTCTTCGAGGGAAACATTCTTCTGCTTCGGGTTGATCGTTTTTTGCAAGGTTTTCAGGTGACTGGGAAGCCGCGTTAGTCCCATCGCCATCGGGGGATTAGGGAAAATTTGCACTTTTTTTTTTGGGGGAGGGCGGTGCAAGCTGTATCCCACTCCATACTGCCTTCGTCCGTGGCGTGGTGTGGTGTACCATTTGGGGATTCATCGCTGCATTGGTAGCTCAGCGAAACGATGCTTCACTGATGAAGCAATTCCAGGTTTTGCAGAGCTAAGGAAAGAGATGGACACGATGTTCGCCTTTTGGATTGGCACAGTTTCATGAGCTGGCGTGTGTGAGAATGGCATGATTGTGAGCTGTGGGCACGAGGGAAAAGGTGACCCCTTGGAGCTGGACTGTTGGTACTGTGGAGGAGGGGCACTGCATCAAATGCATGTGAATATGTGATGCGGCAATGAATTTTAATGTAGCCACGATTGAGATGAATCCATAGGCGAAGCGAAGTGACTAATGTGGTTTCAGACTTAGGAATTTGTTCTCGTTTTGAGAAATAAGCATAATTGCAAGTATTCGTTCGGTGGTGCAATGACCCCAATGCTGACTGGTAGATGCTTAATCTAATAGTAGTAATAGATTTCCAACCAATGTGCATAATTATTGTCTCTAGCTAAGGTGGCATGAAACCTGTGGAGTATTAAGAATTGTCAAGGCTGTCCATGCAGAATGAGCTGTCCTTTGATCAGCTTCATAGCAAGTGGTGATTTTGAGTAGTTAGTACCTTCCTGGTAGATATATTTTAATCTACCCAGGGCAGTTGGGAAACAACAAAGAACACAGGAATACCTCCATTTTTTAAGTTGTCCTTCTGCATGAATTGTTTGCAACATGCGGGTCAATTTGGTTGCTGTGCATGTTTAAGTGAAGAACATGAATGCGGAGCTACAGGGGAAAAGGGATGGAGAGAATTTATACATGGTCTTGTTTACACCATGGATGTTGCGATGAGTGCATGGCATGGATATCAATTACTTATGGAATTGGTTGCTCGATTTCTAACAGATTCCCGTTTCGTTGTTTCCTGCTTTCTGGCTGATGCTATATTGCTGCTACTTCTAATAAAAAGCTGTTTGATTCCAACTTCCAGGTCTTGTCTTTGGGTAGAACATGTCTTGCTTTGCATGTTGCGGTGATGAAGATACCCAAGTACCAGACACCAGGGCTCAATACCCAGGACACCATCCAGCTAGTAAGAGCACTGGGCCTTTTTTCTGTTGTAATACTATGCAGTGCGCCGTTTCTCATACCATATATTTAGTTTTTAATTTTTTATGCTTGGTCAATATTTTTCTAATAAACTCCAATTGACCTGCAGGGACCGATGCATACCGCCCTACTGATCAGCCTCCCAAGGGTCCTCTGCCTGTGAAAATGCAACCAATCGCAGTCCCTGCTATTCCTGTGGATGAGATTAGGGAGGTGACTAAGGGTTTTGGTGATGAGGCCTTGATTGGTGAGGGCTCCTTTGGCAGGGTATACTTAGGTGTTCTCAGAAATGGTAGGAGCGCCGCGGTAAAAAAGTTGGATTCTAATAAGCAGCCAGACCAAGAATTCTTGGCGCAGGTTTGTGTTTCCCTGTTCATGAAATGCAGTACATCATTTTTAGTCTGTAGTTTGAAGTCATTCTGAAATTTATCTACAGGTGTCTATGGTGTCAAGGCTAAAGCATGAAAATGTTGTTGAGTTGCTTGGTTACTGTGCTGATGGGACACTCCGTGTCCTTGCTTATGAGTTTGCTACTATGGGTTCCCTTCATGATATGCTTCATGGTATTGTCTTGTGCTATCTTTTTTTTTAATCTTTTGCATGAGTTGTAATGTCTCATGATCCAAGTAAAGAAAGAAACCATGTTTAACACATGTCGAATATGTCTCTTTACAGGAAGGAAAGGTGTTAAAGGGGCTCAACCTGGTCCAGTCTTATCATGGTCACAACGTGTGAAGATAGCTGTTGGGGCAGCAAAAGGCCTCGAGTATCTTCATGAGAAAGCACAGCCCCATATCATACACCGAGACATTAAGTCTAGCAATGTTCTTCTTTTTGATGATGATGTAGCTAAGATAGCTGACTTTGATTTATCAAACCAAGCTCCTGACATGGCAGCTCGGCTTCACTCAACTAGGGTTCTTGGAACATTCGGATATCATGCGCCTGAGTATGTTCTGATTTCCTTTTCAATTGTTCTACAGACCTTTTGAGATAATTGAGCTTAACGTTAATTCACCTTTTTGGGGGTCAGGTATGCAATGACTGGGCAACTCAGCTCTAAGAGCGATGTATATAGTTTCGGAGTTGTTCTTCTTGAGCTATTGACTGGAAGGAAACCTGTTGACCATACATTACCAAGGGGACAGCAGAGTCTTGTGACTTGGGTAAGTTTCATCTACACATGCTCGTTGTGCTTATAAGATAGGGTGAACTTGTATTTTTCTGGGGTGAATCAAATTAATGACTTATTCAACACTGGCAGGCTACACCAAGACTTAGCGAAGACAAGGTTAGGCAATGTGTTGACTCAAGACTTGGAGGGGACTATCCTCCTAAAGCTGTTGCAAAGGTACGATGAATGGTCTTTCTTCTCAAACTATGCTTGACTTTTTAAGATAGTTTTATTAACTGTTAAGAGAAGTGCCAAAGAAAGGTGGTTGTAGAAGAATAGATGAGTAAATTGTCTTCAGTTATTGAAATGTCTAATTCTAGTGTTGTGCTCATAGAATTTGACCTGCTACTAAACATTGTTCTTGAAGCATATTTGCATTCAGTGTCAGTTTATTATGCTATAAGCTTTGATCCTTCGCTGCTGATGCTATCAAGTGTTGCTCTTGAGTTCATGTGCCCTACGGTGATCATCCATTTGAAGGTTTTAACCCTGTTTCTGCTCCTGTCTTTGAAACAGTTTGCAGCTGTTGCCGCGTTGTGTGTTCAATACGAAGCAGACTTCCGGCCAAACATGAGCATTGTTGTCAAGGCGCTACAACCCCTGCTGAATGCGCATGCGCGGGCATCTAACCCAGGAGAAAATGCTGGGTCATAAGCTTCCCATTGCTTCTCTCCCTCCTCTTGTATGATAGATAAGTAAGATATATGAGTCGTCGATGTCGATCTTGCGGACATATGGCTGGCAGCCTGTAACATTTGTGATTATTCTTCCCCTGAGTTGTAAACAAGATTCTTGTATCCCAACAATATTTGATTCTTTCTATCGGTTGAAAGATGACCCTTTATTGGTGCTGTTTTTTCTTTTGTAAGAGTGACCTAAGCAAAACTCCGAAATTTTATTACTCCCTTTATTCAAAATTGTAAGACGTTTTGACTTTAGATATATATCGTTACACCCTATGTCTAGATATTTATATTATATAGTAAAAGCTGTGTATCTAAATGAGTCAGAATGTCTTCCAATTTAGAACGGTGGGAGTATAATACAAACAGTTCGGTGCTAAAGTATTTACAAAAGGTGGGTGGGGATCTGTTCGTAGTCAAGTGAGCAAAATTTATGTGCACACTCGGAGCATGACTCACATTGACCGAAATAAATTTCGAGTATAAATTGAATTTTATTTCTATGGATAGAATGCCTTCAGGTGAATTATCATATTTCAATTCAATTTGATGGCCTTCACCAACCCTACAGAATATGGGCCTGTTTCATTTGTGGCCAGGACTGGGAGGCTCAACCGGATAGATAGCGTCTAGCCTTAGGTGCTGAAAATCAACAGCCTAGGTTACTTGGCTCAGGCATCCAAACAGGTCCGACTGTCCGAGTCAAGTTGAGCAAATTGTGTGGATGAATGCAATTTTTCTCTGAACAGAATGCCTCCAGGCTCCGGTCAATTATCATATTCATTTGATTTGAGGGCGTTCAAATTCAAGCTGGACTAGCATCATACCTTGATCTTCTGTTGCGATGATCAGTGCCAAGCCAGGACTTGTGACATAAAGCATCAGCAAATTCACAGCCATGAGTGCAATACTCATGCTGGAGTTACCATCTTATTATTACCCAAGACAAAAGGTCACAGACCGCATAATATAGCCAATTAGACTTACATTACATGTGTCAACTGCGCACTGAAGGTACTCTGAAATTATAAGATGTAGATTCATGACTACATGACTGCTCATGAGCTGACAAGAACTAGCTGACTACAAGACAGCTTCTGAGTTTACATCAACCAGTAGAAACTGCACTACGGATTACATACTACAACTATTACAGTCTACAGACTAGGATTGGATGTCGGCAAAGTTTGGTCTAGACATCTGACCATGCAGCATGCACAGCTGCCCAAGCCTACAAACTAATTTAAACACTACATTGACATCTGCTTAAAGTATGAGCTAGTTGCTCACCTAACGATGGATGGAATCTCTAACTTCTTTACACGAAATGGGGTTTACGATGCTGCTTCATCGCTTTGCGAGGATCACTAGTGCCAGCATTGACATAGAAGCAATGAACTTGAAGCCCTGGCTCTCCCAAAAATTCTCCTTGTCGTCATGGCGCATGCTGTTGGGCTGCTTCATGGCCACCTGGTCCATGAGCTCCTTGAGAACCTTATCTCTTTTCTCCCCCATCTGCAGAATAAATGTAAATGTAAACAAGATCAGACCACTGACATGGATATTTTCCAAGCAAAATTGTGGCCAACTGTATTAGCAAGGATGGTTGGTTCACATGTTGAAGGCAACACATCTAAAATGTTGAGTCCCACCACCAATTCAGGAACTCCCTCCAGTTTGCAAACAATTGCCATTTTGGATAAGGTTTGAGTCAAACTTTTTGAAACTTTGATTACCAATAACTTTATGGTATTTAGTTTACAAACTTGAAGATCATATGCAGAGATTTGTCTTGAATATACATTTTTTAGGATGTTCCTTTATGTTATAATAATAGAAAATAGTGATCGAATCAACGCGTATATACTCCCTCTAGTTGTATGCTAACAAGCAAAGGAAATGACTACAGTTATGGAACCACCGAACCAGGAGAATATGCTGACAATCAACTATAACATAAAATTAAACTGATCCCCGGAACTGGAAGGAGCATACCCTCTTTAATTTTCGCATCTGAGACTGAGATTCTTGAAGGCAAAATTCAAGCTTCAGAACCCTCTTCTTCAGCTCCTGATCAGTTCTCCTGTGCTTTTCTAACTGCTCAAAAATTAATAAATCTCATGTAAATATACTTTAATTCAGCGTTATAGGAAACAAAGTATTTGTAACCAAATTATGGAGGTCTTTATGGATAAAAGAAATATAGCATACCTGTGATTCAAGTTCCTTGGTTTTGTTCGTCCAGTGAGCAGACAATATTCTGATCTCCTCTCTCAGCCTCGCAATTTCTGTATCCTTAGCATTCAAAAGGTTGTTGAGGTTCTGGACATTCCTCGGTGAAACATCAGATAAGATCTTTAAAAGCTCATTATCTTTGTCAGACCTAGACCCAGCTTTGGCAACTGCGTCCATGATGTCGGTCTCAATTCTTATAACTTCATCTTTAAGTTGCGTTTGTGAGAGCTCCCTTGCTTGCAGATCCTTCTGGAGAAGATCAAGCTGCTCACCTAGCTTGTTCACTCGAAGTTCGTGCTCTTTGAGTGAGATGTCCTTCTCATTCAGCTCCTTCAGCAATGACAAGCACTGCATCTGAGCTGCCTTGGCTGATGCAGCACTTGCTTCTGCAGTAGCTTGAGTAAATGACAGTTGTGTTCTAAGATCATCCAACTCATGGAGGTACTGTATATAATAAAAAACCCATTATTAAGAAACTGCATTTGGCTTGCTTGATTAAAGGAAATGTTTTGCCATAACCAAAATCATTAGCCACTGACACAGTGACACTCGGAGCAGGAATTCAGTAGCCATGATCATGCAACCACGTTGATTCGTAAAAAAAAAAATCAAGAAAACAAAGTAATGCAAGCTAAAATTTATTGCCAGATCAAAAGTTTATTTATTGACCCAAAAAAGGCAATTTTGCAGGTAAGAATATTGACTCCAAATCGTTGGCCTTGTATTTCACTATTTCAATCAACATTTTTGGGGCTCTGTACATATTATTTCAATTTATCATAAGGAGATTCAGAGTAAACAAAAATAAGATCAATTTAAGATCATATCTCCACTAAATTGCTAGAAGTGGTGTATTTTGCTGTGAAAGCTCTTTACCTGTTCCGTGCTACTTGTGGATGAACGCAGTTGCTCATCCTTGTCCTGTAAGCATTTCTGCAGCTTGCTTACTTCCTCTTCCATGCTTCTTGCTTTTATCTCTGCAACCTGATAAGATTTGTTCCTAGTCAGCACAAACTCCACCGACAACCCCGAAGGTACCAAATACAAACTACAGACTAACCTTTCTAGTTTGAGATTCCCTTATAAACAGCTGCTCCTGGGAAGCAAGCTTGTTCCTCACATCCTTGAGCTCAGCTGCCAATGACACCACGTTCCTCCTAAAGCTCAACTTCTTCTCCGTAAGATCCTTCAGCAATGGATCCAAATCTGACGACAAAGAAACTGATGATGATGGCACCACCTTCTCCGAGACAGACATAGAGGGCCAGAAAACAGCACGTCTTCTCTTCTCTTCCAATCAGAAAGGACAAGACCGCAAGATGCTACGCTGTTACTCTCTCAACAAGTATGAACACAGCAGCTCACAGCAAGCATCCCATGGGCAAGACAAAGAAGGGAGCTGAGCTTTGTTTGACCAAACCAAACACCTCTGATGGCCTCCCAAGTATCCCTCTTTGGCTTCACTGGTCAGTACAAGCCAATTGGTAGCTTTGGCTGCAAAATTAAAAAATACTATGAGGAGAAGAAAAAACGAGAACAGTTGTCGATTTTTCTTCAGGTCAGAGCCACGAGTTCATGTGGAGCCAGGCATTTGTCTTGGCCAGTGAAATGACAGAAGCGTAGCTTTCAGTACTCCAAAAATATTGTATTGACAACGAGCGGAAACAGATATTACCCACACTGCAAGTGACTTGTTCGTGTCATTTATTAGACTTGAGAAAACGGGGATCAACAAATTACGTGCCGACAAACTCAGTCAACCTGCGCACACCGCGCAGCAAATTTTGGAGTAACATGTTCTTGGTGCACAGAGTCAACGTGATTCATCACGGTATGTAGGTTAATCGCGTGCGACAGAACCCGAGGACTAAACAATGGCCCTCTCTGTATTGTTAAGTAAAAAAATGAAGTTATTTTATAGGACCAACCAAGTAAAGGCATCTTCGTCAGTGTGCTTGCAGCTAGGTGAGGACAGAAGCATCTTGTAATTTCAAACCAATTCAAACTTTCCGAAGATTCTTTGGTTAATTAAAACCCCCCAAAAGAGAACCGTCTAGTACTGACGTTTACTGCTAATAAACAGAGATATCCTAGTATAACCACAAAAACTCCAGTTTTTTTTTCCCGCACCAGAGCCCAGAAAATCTGTTTACTGATAGGATTCAAGAGGGGTTCATCCGCGCACGAACAGTCCGTGAAAGTTTGGAGGAAAAAATGGAATTGAAACCGGGGAACTTGAGGACGTTGCCGAGTCCGAGCAAAGTGGAAGAAAAACGAATCAGAGAGCACCCGCTAGCGCCGCTCAAAATCTTCCGGTTCCCAACATTTTTACCCCCGAGATAGAAATAGAAGAAGAGGACAAGAAAAACACAAGAAGGGTGCAAATGCAGACAAAGGAAAGCTGGCAATCACGACCGCGCGCAGGCGAACAACTCAGCACGAACAGAGTACGCGGCGACGGCAGAAAAGAATCACGCACCTCCAGCGCGATTGGAGAATGGATTCCAGCGAAGACGGCGCGATTCCTCCACCTACCCAGACGAGGAGAGGAAGCAAGAACCACCAGGAACCAGGCACTGCTGCTGCCCGGAGTCGATGCGCGCTCCGGCGGCGGAGCAAAACAGGGGGACCGAGCAAGCGAGCGAGCGTTCCCGGTGCCCCCGCGGATCCCGGGGGCTTGGCGGCGCCGGCGAGCAGCGGCGCTGATGGAGAAGAAGGAGTGGGAAGGGAAACGAAGGAAACGGAGGATCCCGGAAATTAATGGCCTGGTGTTGGGGAGATGATGAGCTGGGTTTGAAATCGGGTGCTGACGTGTGGGCCCCACGCGAGGCGCGCGGCAAGCTTCCGAAATTTTTCGTCGGGGACCGTGCGCCACGTGCTGACATGGATCCTCTGTGGCACGGCGCAGCAGCAGCACGTCCCGCGTTTGTCTGGCTTGGCCTGCCCCTCGGCCAGGAGTACCGAGTACGTGAAGCGAAGTGGGCGATGCGATTCAGAATTCAGAATACCAATCGTATCTATGACTCTGTGTATCTGTTTCGTTGGATGAATTATTTGGGTTGTACGTTGGACGAATTAGGAGTATTCGTTATGTGATATGTGATGTGCACAAGTATGATTGAGATGCAGTAGTTGCAACTGAAATACATGTAGACATAGTTTTATACTTGTATGACTGACAGTAGGTTATTTAGAGATATTATATCTTTCATTTTGCCAAGAAACCATGGAAGGACTAATATTACATTTATTTTTTTAGAATGACTAATATTATATTTCTTAGTAAAAAAAATTGCACAGCTCGTTTTGTCCCATGTGTATTGATTACATTTATACAAAAGATAGTATAAACATTTATATGTCTAGATATATTTATCATAAATATATTTTTAGCAGTATTAATTTATTGATACCTATTATGCACCAGCCATTTTTGTATATCTGGTATTTTTTCAGACAATAAATTTTTGAAACAAGACCCTGCACATTCTTCTTTTGGAAAGAACAAGTACCTATGGGAGTACCGGTCCTCTGAATATTACTCTGGGCTTAATTTTGTTCTTAAACTTTCAAAAGGATCATATTTGTTCTTAAAAAATCCTTTGAGCCTAGTTTTATCCAAAAGCTATCAAAGTGGATGTTTCGGTCTTTAAACTTTGTCTATGAACTACCAAAGTGCGCTTCGACATGCTCACAAAAAAAAAAAAAAAAACAAAGTGCATTCTAGTTTTAGAACTTTTTTTTGGCTCGACTTCCTCATTTGTTGTACATAGAACTATGCGATGTTGCGCCTGATTAGCTCCAGGACCACCCGTGACTTTAGATGGATGATTGTCATTACGTACCAGTGTCCAACCATCAAATTGGACAGCACACTTTCAACATTTATATTTATATATATATATATATATATATATATACATACATATATATATATATATGTATATCCGAATGTCCTCGAATATGAAAATTGGATTGTTCGGATCCACCTCCAATTCAGATATCATATTGTTCAATTGTAGTATCATCTTTTTTACAATTCAACTAACTAAAAAAGTAGCTTCTAGACAAAAATAAGATTCTTGTATGATTTTCTTCTTGTGTTCCAAAGAGACACTAGGCCCACCTTTAGAATGCAGGAACGAGAAAACATAGGAATGAAAAAAAATACAATAATATGATTGGAATGAAGGTGTAAATCTAAGAAATTGAAAGCATAGGAACTGTGTGGAATTATGTGTTTGGTTGACTACATGAAAAACTGGGGAGGAATCTTAAGAACAAATTCATGTTAGTCCTTTGGGTATCCTGTCCTAAGGGCTCCTCCAATAACAAGAGTTAAGTATCGACTCATAGATGTCATCTCATCCTATATATCCCATATATGTAAGTTGTTTTTATTCAATCCTATATGGAGAGAGATAGAGTAATTATATTTCTTATGCATTAGCCATTAGGACGCTCAAAAAGCTTAGCTCTTCTCTTCCTGCTAGCTCAAAGATTTTTTACCTCCCTCTCCTTGATGTGGCATATAATCCCTTTTTTAGTGTAACAAAATACAAGCAGGGATCCAAGTTTGTCCTAGATCAAACTATGTTAAGTTTAACCAAATTTATAGAGAACTATTAAGATATACCCCATCAAAGAGGTATATTACAAAAATATATGTATCCAATTAAACTAATCTGAAGTAATGCATACATATTTTTCTTTTATAAATTTGATCAAACTTACTATAATTTGACTTAGAGCAAAACTTGATCCCTTGTACTTTAGGATGGAGGGAGTATTTAAGTTGTTCTTTGTCTAGAAAAATAGATTATTTTTTAAACATATTTTTATTTATACAAATTTTAATAAAAAATATATTTCTAAATCCCTCATATTCTGATTCATCTCCTAAAATGCTTGTTGAGAGAGTCTATATCCAAAACATTCCATGAGAATATATGAATTTTCTAATAAACGCACTACCTTTTTATATATAGGATAGTTTATATCCAGCTTCATCTATCACCCGATAAAATCACTGACACGGACTGCAAATAAAACCAACCAAACGGACAATCGAAACACTACCTATTCCTATGAATCAAAGGATTCTTTAAGAACTACTGTAAATCCTTATACGACTTTTTTTTTTCTCCACTCCAAAAGGCGCTCTAAAACTCAGCAAGTAATCTTGTGATCTAATCTTGTCTTATGCTGCTGCGGCTGCGGTGGCGTGGTGGTAAAAAGAACGGATGGTTCCGATTCCGATGCCACCATCTACTGGATGAAGCTCCTACGTGATGAAGCTCAAGCCAATGCCCTGTCGTGGTGCTATTCGAATGTGCCATGGCCATTCTGGCGGTAGGTAGAGTAGAGTAGCTCATCTCGTGACCCAGTGCCGTCTGATCCGTGTGCACGTACTCGATCGTAGGTACACGTATTCATTGTGCTCACGCGTACCCCGTGAGCCCCTCAACCAAGATGCATACGGCATGGACATGCAGGAGCAGGATTAAAAAGAACTCGTATGCTACTTTCTTCATTTTAAATTATAGTTTATTTAATTTTTTAAATTTAAGTTTGATCATTCGTCTTATTTAAAAAATTTAAATAAATATAGTCAAATTTAGGTGATTTTTAAAGATCTTTTATTAATAAAGCAAGTTATAACAAAAAATTAATATTTTAGTGATCAAACTTAAGATTAAAAAAGTTAAACTGACTAGTACATGTACTTGCTAACCTAGTTCAATTCATCAATTAGGACCGTCGGACTGACACACGTTATGGACTTTTTTTTCTTCTTCTCATAGACGTGCTCCCTCCGTCTCAAAATAGACGTCATTCTCACTTCCCGAGAAGTCAACGTTTTCAAACTGTCGGTAATTATATATTAAAATATATAAATATTTATACTAAGTAATTAGTATCATCGAAAAGATCTTTAAATCTAGTTTTTTAATAAATTTATTTAGAGATATAAATATTGTACATATTTTATACAAATCTAGTCAAAATTAAAAAAGTTTGACTGACATATTTCCCGTAACGTCATCCTGTTTGGGACGAAGGGAGTACTGCAGGATTATCCATGTCAGAGTCAGGAGAGACACGATCATCGACCGAGGATTAAGGAAGAAGGTTAGCTGGTTTGACAATGGCACCAAGGCATGTGCGTCGTCGGTCTGTACTAACCACGCGTCGCTCTACTTCTGTGTACAACTAATCCCCAGCCAGGCAGCCACATTATTATTATATCTATTACTCCGTACTATATATAATAATGATGAATTATATTAATCACGTGAAGCGCTGCAAATGCATTGCATCGCAACCGTAGCAAGAGCGTGAGTGATGTGTACCTTGCTCCAAATCAAGGTATCATCCACACAAGCTTTTTGTTTGCTATATTGCATGGAGCCACACAAGCTAATACAACCACTTTATCAATCAGTAATTTTTTTGAAAAATTATCAATTGGTAGTTCATCTTATATAAATGGTCCACGACCGACTAATGTTAAAGTGGACAAAGCTGTATCATGGAGACAACAACAACAATGGATAGATCATCGCTAAACATGGGTGACCATTTCGAATAGGCTTACTGCTTGGTTTATTTTTACTTCATGCGAGCTTTTTGAGAGCTTGTCTTTTGTTAGAAATTTTTCTTTGTTTTAAACTTCAGAGTACATAACTTTTTTTTGTGAGATCGGAATAATGCTTCCATTTTCTACAAAACAAAAGTAGCTTCTGCCATGTGGATCTCCTGACTGACTTGCAAGACCGAAGCCCACGTAACTACGGCCCAATTTTCCATCCACCGACCCAGCCCACCGTGTCACAAAAATTCCCCATCCCTTCCCTCGGACAAGACGACCGACCCTCGAGCGGCGGTGGCGGCGACGAGCAGGTGTGAGCGCACGGCGTCAGGGCTCAGGGACCATGGCGCCGCCGCCGGAGCCTCGCCGCCCGTACAAGCGACAGTCCATCTCGGACCAGCAGCGCCGCCGGGAGCTCGCTCTCCAGGCGCAGTCGGCCCGACGCGCCGACGCGCAGGCGCGCGCCCGCGCCCTCGCCACGTCCCTCCTCACCACCCAGGCCCCCCCCTGCCGCAGCCACCAGTCAGCACGAGTATCAGGAGGAAGAGTACGGCGAGCATGAGGAGCACGAGCACGAGCTCACGGTCGCTGGCGTCGCGGCGGCGGCCGCCGCCTCCAGGCTCCGCGGCGCCGACGCGCGCCGGTGGTTCGCGCGTCAGATCATGCTTCCCGAGTGGATGGTCGACGCCCCGCCCCACCTCGCCACCGACTGGTCCGTCCTCACCTCTCCTTCTGCCTAATCTACCTATCTGCATATGTGAATTTGTTGATTTCTTTCGTTTAATCCAGTACTGTGTGAATTTGTTGATATCATTCATTCATTCAATCCACTAGTATTTGCTTGCTGCTCTACTCTCCCCCAATGGTGCCTCCTTTCCTCACTTTCCCACTAACATTCAATTCAAATGCTAGTTCAATTGTGTTCAGCAAACACCCCAGTTCTGTCTTGGCATAACTCTGTGGTACTTCTGGGTTTTAAAATTACTAGGGTTTATTATTATTGACAAATATAAGAGTTCAATTCAATTCTAGTTCAGTTGTGGTCAGCAAACACCCCAATTCTGTCTCCATATAATGTTTTAGTACTACTGGGTTTTAAAACTACCAGAGTTTATTGACAATATTGGAGGTCAAGTCAATGCACCAGGGTTTATTGACAATATAGGAGTTCATTCAATGCTAGTTCAGTTGTGGTCAGGAAACACCCCAGTTCTGTACTTCTGTATTCGCATAATGTTGTAGTACCACTGGGTTTTAAAATTACAAGGGTTTATTAACAACCAATATAAGAGGATTGACACTGGTTTTTTTTTTTCCTTTCATGTACATAGGCATGTTTTTGCCCGACCTTCTGGCAAACGATGTTTGGTTGTGTCATCCAATGGCATGACAATCAGCAGAGTTCGTAACGGGTCCATCCTTCATCGCTTCCCTTCGGCTCTACCGAACGGATCAAAGAGAGATATTTCTGGCCCAGCTAGCTCATACTCCATTCTCGATTGCATTTTTCATGAGGTACCCTAACCAAACAGATTCATTTTCCATTTGCTGAAGCTGCTTGATTCTAAACTTATTTGTTTCCTTCACTCCTGTTTGTAATGTTCGATTGCGTTTGTGGTGCAGCCTGATGAAACGTACTATATCATTGATATGATCTGTTGGCGAGGCTATTCGCTATATGACTGCACTGCCGAGTTCAGGTTTTTCTGGGTCAACTCTAAGATCGCAGAAACTTCTGCTGGTGATCCTCCATCAACATACCATAGATATAGATTCAGTCCACTCCCTGTATACGAGTGCACTCTTGAGGGTCTCCAAGCAGCATACTGGGGCAGCGTGCCCTATGTCAAAGATGGCTTGCTGTTCTACAACAAGTAAAATTCTTATCGTCTTTCTTTTAATATGTCCTAGCAAATCATGTCCACATATTTGTTTGTTAACTTCATTCATCAATCGAGGATTCACAATATTTTTCTGTTATCAGGCATGCACATTATCAAGCTGGGATTACTCCCCTTGCCCTGGTATGGAAAGATGAGACTTGTAGCCAATACGTTATTGATACGGACAAGAAGGGAGAAATACCAAGTGAACAACATGTATGTGTGTCCTGTTGTTTGAGCTACATTGTTGCAACACATTTGACCATTCTCTTAACAAAAGAAAAGAATAAGATACATGAAGTATTGCATGTTCCTTACTACTGTTTTATAATTAATAATTTTATTGCATTTGTTTCTTTGTGTGCTATCAGATTGTGTTGGAGCTGCTTGAAGATGGAAGGGTAGTTACTTCTGATGATCCTCCTTTTGCATTTGGTAGCTTGGACAGTGCATTCATACAGAAGGTATTGCTTTGAAATGCATCTTATTTCCTATGAAAATGAGTAGTTATATATGGAATCATGCACCTTAGTGTTTTCCCATGTTTATAAGGGTGTACATAAACTTCAATTTGGCATCTGACAGCACCTTCCACATGTTGCTCGAAGCTTTGAAGCTTCATGTTGGTGACATTAGTGCATGATTATGTTGATGGTTTGTCCTTATCAACCAGTTTAGCTCACTTCATGCTCTTATGCTATGTGTGTAGTGATTAATGAATTGTTGGTACACAGTCTGCACACTAGAAGATTTAGATTTCTTTGCAATTTGTCTGCCTCCATGATCCATGAACATGTCTGTTTTCTGAGAATGTCTGGATCATTAAACTTAATCTTGTATGATATGATTCTACAGTCAAACCTACGATCAGGGAATCTTCTTCGCTTTGCAGTTAGCGATGAAAGTGTGAAACTTGTGGATGGAAAGATGCAGATCGGTCAGCTGCAGTTTGTTGGAAAGCCAAACCGTGCTCGTGCTTTTGCTGACAGACATTCAAAAGTAAGTTCTGACATGAGAGTACATCACTACTCCAAACAATTTCCTATCCATCACATTTACCTATGTTTTTCCATTTGTATCTTCAGGTTTTGTTCCAGTATGCAGCAAGGCATGTTCCTCTGAGAATTGAGGATCTGGTTGCCTCCATTCAATCAAACAGTATGGAGCTCGAATCCACTGATGTTGAAATGCAAGATTAAGGTGAGAGAATACTATCCATGTCTTTTTATGTTTTGTGAATTCTTCCATTGATTGGTTCTTGTCTTCGGCAATTTCTCTTTTCAAGGTTTTCGTCCATCAGTGATAGGATCTTTCATACAAAGTATATATGTGTCGATATTTGCCGTTTGATTGGATTCAGGAAGGGGACTTAGTTATCACCTGAAACTTTTGCAACAGATGAATGACAATGCAGACACATAAGGAGATGCAAATGTGACTAAGGTCTGTCTCGCTCCTGTTTGCAACACACTCGACATGGGTCCATTCTCTAGCATTACCCACAACATGAACAATCCTAGAATCACCCAACATATAGATCACTTTATAAACACATTTGAGCGCAAGGATTTTGGTGAAATATGTATATATATTTTTTATTTCCTTTTCATACCAAGCCACAGACAAGGTCTTCTAAGCATTTTGTCAGCCTTAACCTTGCTATGGAGTATATATTGTTAACGGCTAGGTTACTTGTATGAATTTTGAAATTATTTTTTACTTTGTTTCCATCAATAAATGATAATTTCTGCATGTGACAGGTTCAAGATGCAGGCAGGCTTTCATGTCAGGATTTCAGCAAATGACATGATTGTCTGAAACCCATGTTTTGAGGGTGTACCTCAAGGTCTGTAAAAGGTTAAAACAACCTGTGAGTTTTTGGAAATATGAACATTCTGAACATTGCCATCCACGTGGATATGACTGATGTAGTGCAACTCAATGTGTGAAGTGTCCATTTGCCCTGAGTTTGGCAATTTAAATCGCTGGAAATTGCCCGACGGAAAAAAGTGTTGTATCGACCTATTGGATTTCTCCCTATTTGATGATCGTTGCTCTTAATTGGGACATAAATCCTAATACATGAATCTAACTGTCTAACAGTGCCCCTTTTTTAATTATTTTTTACTCCCTTCGTTCTAAATTATAGTTCACTTTGACTTTTTTTATGCTTGTATTTTATTATGTATCTAGACATGTTATTTATCTAGGTACATTACAAAATGCATGTACCAACAAAGTCAAAGTGAACTATAATTTAAAACGGAGGGAGTAGCAAAATAATATAGTTGCCGCAACCTCCTCTCTTGGTTGTTTATTGCAGATGCAAAAGGATGTGTTAGCAGTCAGTCTGTGTATATGCATCAATGGATCGAAGACAATATTAGCTGAATAGGTTATGTATAAAACACACACACAAGTGCTTTCTAAAATGAGCCTACGGCCTTCTTTGCTACCAGTTGGATGGAGTAAATTCAATGGTATATATAAATGTACGTACGTCTGCAGCAAGAGTTGGGCAATGAATAAATGAAATAATGCAGTCTGATAAAATGTGCTCCTGATGAATTATCGATCATGACATATACGCAGTTAGCTGCGGGGGACAGTAGGAGAGGTGTGGCCTTTCCCGGTCTGGCCGTTGCTCCAGCATTCGAAGCAGCCATGGCCGGGAGTACATCCAAATAGGCAGCTCACTAATACTAACTCATATCTAGTATTAGCTAGCTAACTCTTAGCTAATAGTTAGATGACTAATAATTCATATCTAATATTAGCTAGCTAACTCTTAGCTAATAGTTAGATGACTAATAACTCATATCTAATATTAGCTAGCTAACTCTTAGCTAATAGTTAGTGACTAATAACTCATATCTCATATTAGCTAGCTAAATATTAGTTAGATGAGTAATTACTCATACCTAATATTAGCTAGCTAACTATTAGCTAATAGTTAGATAACTAATAACTCATATCTATATTAGATTGCTAACTATTAGCTAATAGTTAGATGACTAATTACTTTGTTATCAAAAAACAAGATGACTAATTACCCATATATAATATTAGCTAGCTAACTATTAGCTAACAGTTAGCTGGCTAATAATTCACTTAGACCTTATTTGGACTCATTACTTGCTAGTAGTTAGATGATTTATTAGGTGCACTGTTATCTTAATAGCATTTTTATTAGTTGTGCATCCAAACATCCTCTAGCTAACCGGTAGTTAATAATTAGCTAACAAATATTATATATGAGTTATTAGCCAGCTAATTATTAGTAAATAATGAATCTAAATAGGGTCTAAGATGGTACAAATACACAGAGCATGGGGTATGGTAAAACTTATCATCGATGTCTATATTTTCAGAAAAAACGACTAAATACTATTTATTTTAATTTTCACTATTAACTATAATTCAGATTGTTTAGAAACAAGAACATGGAAAAGACAAGAAATGCTAGCGACCTGTACTCGAGATGAGAACATGAGCGAACCCCCATCCCACAGGTGGCTCGTGAATGAAGTTGAACGAACTCCAATCCCAGGAGACCGGCCGGGTGCAGCACGCAATGTTTGCCACAAGCTGCATTTGTCCCTGTATACAGACAGTCTCAAGCTTAAAATTGATGCTTTGGATGGTTCTTTTTTTAATGTAATTCTTAAGCACAATGTCTAGGGGTGTCTTACTACATGGGTCGAGTTTTTTTGTTTTAACGTAACCTGAAGTTTTTAGTTTATTTGACGTACTATGTGATTGGTGCTATGAAAATAAATTTGGACCTTTAGAGAGTCGTTCACGTTCAATCATTGTAACTGCTTTACCATTTTCACCGTTGGACCAAACTAAAAGCACAATAGTTAATTCTCTTCCGTTGCGACTAAGTTGTTATTTTCCTTAGCATTACCGTTGATGGTGGTGCTACCAAACAACACCTAGCATGTTTTCATAGTATCAAATAATATACCAATTAAGTATTTTTGCTAACGTGGTAAGTGAAGTAAGGAGAAGAGAAAGTAAAATATGTATACAATGTTTCTCAGATGAGAAATGATGTCCTCTTGTGAACCTATGCGCATAGAAGCGGTGGATCTTGCATCGGGCAGACCTGGGCACTGTGTCCCCATAGAAGTGGATTAGTTGGCCAGTTGTGTTTGTGCCCCAATGGCCCTATTTTCATGCATCCGCCTCTTCTACCAAGAAACTTCAAAGTGAGGCTTTGGAACTCAAGTCGTCGCTGCTCTTGCCCGTTGCCCGAATACTCCAATGCTTTGACTCCCTTAATAGACACACCTATTGTCTTCATCTGCACCCTTCTATTCCCGACCCCATCGTTTTCCACCTCCTTTCCTCCGCACCCATCTTCTTCCTCCATCCTGTCGCCTCGACACCGCGCCTGCAGCCTCCGACCTCGCCCGCTGTGCGCGCACAGATGTCAAACCATCTTGCCTTTCTCTAATCGCAATCGGGGAGTTTGCCAGCGCGACCCCTCCTCACCCCCGCCGCCGGCACCGCCCATCTGGTTGTCTCCTATCGCACGCTTGGCAGCAGCGCCGCCGTCTCGCTAGCTGCACTTCAACCCACCAACATCGCTTGGCCAGCCATCGCCATCAGGCTCTTTGCTTTCTAATCCCGCTAGCCATGGAAGGCTCCTCCCAAAATTTGAAACCCTAACCGCCGTGGCGGTGATCTCGCCGCCGACCATCCCGGCTATCATCCATCTCCTCCCCCTTCAGAATCTGCCGGCGTCTGCGCGTACGTCGATGCCAAGTAAGAATTTGCGTGGCGCTCTTGCTCCTGTTTGAGATCATGATGTATTGTCAAATATCACCGCATTCGTGCGTGATGCGTCCCCTAGGAGAACTGATTGGCATGACCCCTTGTTTTTTTTTTTTCCAAATCTTGTTCCTCAAATAGATTTGATAGTCTATGAGAAAAATTTCCTTGTCGATGATCTTGTTCGCCGAGCCAGTAGTATTTTCTTGGTTGCATGTTACAACCGATCAACCACTTTTTTGTGCATTTGTGTTTTATTGTATATAGAAATTGCTATGGAAATTATGGGTTTGAAAGAATATTTTCTACTAAATATCAATTTCTCTATTTCTTTTCTGGAAACTAGAAACTATCTATCAATAGGTTTGGACTGCCCTTATAGTATAAAACTAAAATGTTTTATAATTTTAAATAGTCAATGGGAAACATATTTTCTTAGTATTTTCTACCTAGAATCATAATTATCAATATTGTTTTCATAACCTCAATTAAATTTTAAATAATTTGGTTTTACCAAATCTAGAAGCACACTCTTTTTGGATAAAGTGAGTATGATTTTTCAGTTGTGGAATTTATAATTGAATTGGTTTCTGAATATTACCTCAATGAGTGTGAAATTACCCGTTCTATGTTTACTGGTCGATACCATAAAAACCAACTAAACAGCTAGTAAAACTAAGTACCGTTTGACAAATAAGTGTGGAATTATCTGTTTTTTTGTTTTGTTTGATATGCCATAAAAATCAACAAAACGGCTAGTGAAGTTGGAACTAGTTCATCAACATAAACACTGTACTTTTTTTTGACAAAAAGAATTCAAATTACATTTGTGCGCTGAACAATTATAAAAGGAGAGAGAATTGCTCTCTTTTTTTTTCCCACACAAAACATGTCGAATTCCGTCGATAGCTGAAGGAAGGAAAAAACCTCTGCTCGTCGAGCGAGCCGTTTTTGGCCGAGTCTCCACCCATCCGAGAAACCCTAATCCTCGTCCCCTCCCGGCCTCCCCTCGAAGCCGCCATCGCCATGGCGACCCCGTTCCGCCCCTCCGCGTCGGCCTCGTCCGCCTCTTCCGTCAACGGGCCCGTCACCATGTCGGCCCCGTCCGCCTCTTCCGGCGCCGGGCCCATCGCCAAGGGCGGCTGCGGCGGCGACCGCTGCGCCTCGGGCCGCGACGCGTGGCCGCTCCACCACTTCCGCCACGAGGGCGTCTTCTGCCTGCTCTGCTCCTCGTGCGTGCTCCTCTACAGCCCGTCCGCCTTCTGCGCCGCCTGCCTCCACATCCTCGCCACCTCCCCCGCCGCCGCGGCCGCTCCCCCGGGCGACCCCGCCGTCGCCGCGCCCGGGCCCACCGCGCCCTGCTCCGCCTGCGGCCTCTCCGTCGCGCACCTCGCCTGCGTCCCGGCGACGGACCACGCCTCCTTCGTCTGCCCGCCCTGCGCCGCGGCCGCCGAGGGTAGGGCCTTCTCCTTCGCGCCGGCGCCGGGGCGCCGCCCGCTCACGCAGCGCGACGCAAGGATCCTCCTCGTCGCCGCGCGCCTCTCGCACGACTCCGTCAGCCGCGCCGCGGCCGCCGCCCGCGCCGAGGCCGAGCGCCGCGTCGCCGAGGCCGCCGAGGCCAGGAAGCACTCCCGCGGGATGCTCGACGCCGCCTTCCGCGCGCTCGAGTCGGAGGCCAGGGACGCCCAGATGAAACCGGCCGCAGCCGCGCCCGCCCAGCCGGCACCAGCGCCCCACAAGAAGAAGCCCGAGGCCACCCAGGCCCCGCCCCCTCCTCCGCAACCCAAGAAGAAGCCCGAGGCCAATAGGGACAACAAGGACAAGTTGCTCAAGCTCAACGCCATGCAGCAGCCTGCCGCGCTGGCGTTCGCCGCGGCCGCCGCTGCTGCGGCGGCAGTCTCCTCGGTGCCACCGCCGATGCCCTCATACATGGAGGAGAAGAAGCCTGTCGTGAAGCAGGAACAGCAAGGTGAGCGATTTTGTGTTTACATTGAAGCCCTGCATATGGGAAGCCAGTCTGTTACTCTCTGTTCACTGATTGCTATGGCATTCTTGCAGGCTCGGTGCCACCACCGAGGGAGGATCAGGATCGCCCCCCCGCTGTTTGGGACCTTGCAATCGTGAGAATTGTTGGTGCTACTGTAATCTGCTTCTTGCTTGCCCCTATTCCATTCCATTGCGCCTCTGTGCATGGAAACAAACAATTCGAGGAGAAACTAAAATTTCTGAGTGTAGTGGTCTTGCAGAGTGTTAGGATCCCCGTTTCAGAGTCTCCTCACCGTAAATCCTATTCTTGACATGCTAGATGATCCTTCCATCCATTGTAGCTGTTCTGCATCCTGTATTCCGATCTGTTCTCTCATTTGTAGTGAAATGTTCAGCTGGTGGATAATTTTGCAAGATGAATGAAATGCAACCCAGTTCTCCAGCTTCCAAATTGTGTCTCAGATGGCTTTGGTTGTTTATCGAAGGAGCTAGGTTCAGGAGACAGTGAGTGCTATGCTCTAGTCGCACAGCAGGGTTTCAGAACGACGAGCATCCCTATTGTTCATATGTTCTTGTGCCGTGGATTGGACCAAGTGCTTTGGTCCATGGTGAATTCTAGATAATACAATTTCATTGTTAAAATTGCCAAGAAAAGGGAGATTGATCGGGTATTTGTGGAATACAATTGCGTGTTATGCATATCTGCCATCCATTAGGTAAGATATGCCACCTGTTAGTTTTGTTCGAGCTCATTGATTTGTTAAGAAAACAGAGATTGATGGTATTCATGGAATCCATTTGTGTGGTCATACAGATCTCCCATTTCAATGTGCCACTTATATACTTTATGCTGTCCAAAATCTCTGTTCTTAACCTAAAGCTTGCAATCTCATACGGCAGATAGAATTTACATCAGAATGGCTGCTTTCTCGTTAACCACATTCGAAATGTCAATCGTTTGCTACCAAGTTCCATAAGGAAATTCGATGGTTCAGTGCCATATTGTCACAATGGAGATTTGAAGGTTCAGTGCCATATTATCACAATGGAGACTGTCATTTTCCAACAGAACTCAAATGTCAGCATGTCATGTATATCCGAGAACACCTTACTGAAGCTGAAGTGAGGATCATTATAAACATGTTTGCCCCTAGATACGTCAGGCGCACCAAGTTTTATATGAGTATAATAACAAAGCTATGCCAGCACAGCTGTAGTCTGGAGAGAACTAAGAACAAAACTTTGCCAGCACACTGTAGTTTGGAAACAATTGGATGAACGACACATTTATGGACTACAAGTACAACCCATGCCTACATTAAAATTCAGCATTAACAGGTGCCAATGTAGGACACGGACACAATGTGCGGGCAAATCCGGAAGTTATCTTGTCTTTGCTTGTGGAGCGTGGACTACCCATTATAGTTTTCATTGACCTCTACTTTGTTCATGACATGGTTAACTGTGGCAAAGGTTTGATCTAGTTATGCGCCAAATGAAGCAATGGCGTCCATCTCTTCTTGAAGCAGGAGTGCATCAAGGAATACGTCCAGGCTCTCCCCCTCCATGACATCTGCTATCGAGTGGTGTGTGACTCCAACACGATGATCCGTGACACGGCCCTGTGGAAAGTTGTATGTTCTGATTCGCTCAGACCTGTCACCACTTCCAATCTGCTAAGAAGTTAGACCCAAGAAGCCAGTAGTTAATAACTTAACATATGAGGTAGAAATTTTGATTTTAGATTACCTGTTCTGATCGAAGCTTTGATCGGTCCATATGGAGTCTATGCCTCTCCAACTCATACAGTCGCGCTCGGAGAACTTTCAGAGCTTTGGCCTTATTCTATAGGGATAAATTAGCATGTTAGTTTTTTTTATAATGGGCAGGACTTGTGCAGACTCAGTTCATTGGATTTGAAAGCTATGAATAATGCAATTGTACTGATGACAACAAGGCTATGAATAAACTAGTAAATATGGATGAAACATGAGCGAAAATGCATGAAATTGAGCTCTAGGAACTACTGCATTCCTTCCAGGTTTTAAAAGGGAGACCCAACAGTATGGCATTATATGAGAATGCGCACATAAAAAAAAATCATGAAGTTTGTAAAACCAAGACCCTTACCATGTGCTGTGATCTCTCATCTTGGATTGCAACCACTGTTCCAGTTGGTATATGAGTTATCCTAACAGCACTATCGGTTGTATTGACGGACTGACCTCCAGAGCCACCTGATCTATAGGTATCAATTCTCAGGTCCTCATTCCGCAGCTGGACATCAACCTTCATTTTCATAAGAAACGATTTTATAACTGTTATAGTCATGCCATAACTGTCCAACCTGAGAGGAACATGCCAAAAAAAGAAGAAGCTATATCGAATCACAACCTCATCAGCTTGCGGAAGAACAGCAACTGATACAGCACTAGTGTGCACTCGTCCAGATTTCTCAGTCACTGGCACCCGCTGCCATGATGGACAGTTCCAATTATAAAATGTCCAAGTAGGTTAATATGATTGATATAGTAAGTGGGTCCGTTATTGTACCTGAACTCTATGAATGCCACTCTCAAACTTTAGTTTGCCAAACGCTCCAGGACCCGATATAGTTCCACTAGCTTCCTTCATACAAATGAATAATAGGAAAACATGAATTAAGAGTTTCTGAGCTTCCAAATATTAAAATAGTGACAATATATTGGCTACAGTGAAAACCCATGTGCATTTGGAAATACTGACAAATGTTGTACCTTGTATCCTTTCACAGCAGACTCCATTATGTCAATGACATCGAATTTCCACCCATTCTTCTGGGCATATTTCTCATACCTATAACATATAAGAATTGAGTTTAGCAACACAGATTGAGGATCACACACATTTTCTGCAGAGCAAGATAACTGACATTCTAAATATATCCATAGCAAACAAAGATGCCTCTTCTCCTCCAGTTCCTGCAATACGACACAATTGTCAATCACTTGTCCAATAATAGAGTGAAACTGGAAGCGTGAACTGCGCTCATGTGTGTGCAAGGGCAAGATCTGGTGTACCTGCCCGCACCTCCAATATACAATCCCTTTCATCTGCTTCATCTTTTGGAAGCAACGATCTAAACAGCTCATTCTGAAGCCGTTTCTCCTCTTCAACAGCCTCAAGAAGCTCCTCTGCTGCCATCTCACGCATGTCTTTCTCTTCACGAGCATTTGTCACCAAAGAATTAAGATTCTCAATTTCCTACAATACAAACATATATATACTCCTCTGAATCATCGATAGTTCATACAATAGGTTGCATCTTGCAAAAATGTAACAAGATCACAACCTCCTGTTTCGATCTCAGCTCCTTGATCAACTCCATGGTGCTCTCCAGCTTGCGGAACTCCTTGTTAGCCCTCGAGTACTCTTCGGGCGAGGCGGCTGGCTGTCTTCATTAACACCAACTCACATCAAGGATATTGCAGCAAGGCTATCTTAATTCTTACACAATGGTGCACCATGCCATTCTTGTTCATAACTGAAGCCATCAAAGGGAAGCTTTGCCCATCTGAAATTACCTGGTTGATTTGCTCCTGGAGATACGCGCTCCTCTGCTCGATCAACTTCATTCTCTGCTCCATGATCCTCACTAGGTTCGCAGGCAACTGCTGGCTCATCTCTGATGCAAAAGAAAGAAAAAACAAGGGGACTGAAACAAGATTTCCAGAACGTTCTGCTCTTCTTGCAGCATTTTTTTTAAAAAGTAGTCAAGTTATCAAGTGATACACAGCGCAATCATACTATCCGCGCGACTCGAAGCTGGAAGAGGGGACGAAGCAAGAAGGGAGAGGAGAGGTGCTTACCGGCGGTGGAGTATAGCCGGGGAGGAGGGCAGGGGCGCCTCCAGGACGCAGGAGGCGCCGCTGCCACAGAGGAAGCGCTGTGGCGGAGCCGTCGTAGGGCGGCGAGGGCGCCGCCGCCACATCGGCGTAGGTGATTCTGCATCGTGGCGCCGGGCAGGCGGCGGGCACACGGCGGCGGCGGAAGTGTGACTAGCAGTGCTTGTTGCCTTCGGGTCCGGCCGTTTCAGTATTGCGGTAGAAAGCGCTTCTTATATGATGTTTACGAACTTCTGAAATTCCGCCTTCTGTTGGTAGTTTCTACTGTTGGTCATTGAGGGTTTTTTTTGTTATTATAAATAAAATGGAAAACATTCATTTTATAATCCGAATAATATAATTTGTTGTTTGACACTAAGAAAAATTTGTCTCATTTTACCCAATTAATTGACTAATCTAATAATATGTCTTGAAATAAAATTTCCATTTTTGTTTTTGTTTCTCCTCATATATTTGAAATTTAAGTTCATTTTTTTTAGGATGGTAGATGGCATATTGTCATTATTACAAAAATATAGCATGTTCCTTTTGGTTTTTCACACTAAGGTTCGAGCAATTTGAATAATTAAGGAGATTAAAAAGAGTCCAAATTTTGTTCATGGGTCAAAGGAGCAAAGATACAATTGGAGTGGCTGTAAAAAATTGTAATTCATCTATTCACGGGTCAAAGGAGCAAAGAAAATTTTACGAACGGTAAAACAAGATGTCTCAAAAAGTCAAAACATCACTTATTTTAGGATAGAAGTAGTATGAATTTGGCGACCATATGCATTTGTTCCAAAGGGCTCTTCATTTAAGGGAATATTTCCTAAGGGTTGGAATTTTCCAAAATCCTATTGTGAATCCTACCATCCAAAGGAGTGCACCGAAATATAGTTTTTGTGAGGTGTGCACCCACCATTCATTATTATTGAAATACGTTAGGTTCATTTTATTGTTGTATTCCATCTTGATGAGATACTCCCTCCATTTTAAATCCTAACACGCTTAAATATATAGCAAAAACTATGTGTCCCCAAAGGACATAAAGTCTTTTAATTTGGAAGATAGGAAGCATGCACGTTAAAAAGAAATGAGCCACCGGTAATTAGTGAATGTGGAGATTGTGTATGCCACCGAAAACAATTTATTCCTTAGATTTTACATTCTGTTTTACGTCCGTGGCTACTACGTACTTTATTTACATTGGAGTACAATCCTACACGGCTACACTCTTTATCTTCTCCTCTATTTCTGGGGGATTATGATCCTACTTACAATACAACCGTTACTAGCTGCGTTGCAGCTGAACTGCTTCGTCTTCACTAAATCTCACACTACA